>JBBPBX010073553.1:0-17796 GCA_038048925.1 Garcialebias charrua
GCACATTTTCTTTTGAGATATGATCCGTATTTTTGATGAAAATTGGAGTTTTACACATATTAGGTTGAAAAGGCAACTACAGTACATTTAAAGTGAAAGACGCACTTTAACTTTACAGAAACATGAGACCACACACACACACACACACACACGTTGTTAAAATGGCTCACAGTGCTGTAGGAAGCTTATTTCAGCTGGAGCTGTTCAGATGAGGAGGTCAGAGTTGTGGAGGTGTCTGACATTGGTCAGTGTGATGTGTGACATGGTTCAGTGTGATGTCACTGCAGACACCTCCACAACTCTGACCTCCTCATCTGAACAGCTCCAGCTGAAATAAGCTTCCTCTACAGCACTGTAAGCCATTTTAACAACTTGTGTGTGTGTGTGGTCTCATGTTTCTGTAAGGTTAACTAACACATGTGTGTTCTGTGCATCACAGTCAGACCAGACCACCCGTGCGTTGCTTCGTCGCACTTGGAAATGGAGGTAGTTGGAGTGAGGACAGAGGATGCAGAGGACAGAGTGAGGTGGAGGAGGATGACTTGCTGTGGAGACCCCTGAAGAGGGAACAGCCAAAAAGAAGAACAAGAAGAGGTCTGTTGTAAGCAAAATGCTGTGTATTGTGCTAACAGGTGGACTTGTAAGTTTACAAACTCTGAATTCTGACTTTTAAACTCAGAATGACCTGGATACACTCACTGGAAAATGATGTAATCAGTTAAAAAAAGCTAAATAGGAGGGAGAAGAGGAAAGTGAAGAATGTAGGACTGAGGGTTGAAACTCTAAATGTGGGGACAATGACAGGCAATGTTTGTCAAGAGGTGACTAAAGAGGAGATATATGGATGAAGACTTACACAAGAGGTGACTATCTGTGAGCAGCAGTATGGTTTCATGCCAAGAAAGACCACCACAGATGCCATCTTTGGTTTGAGGATGTTGATAGAGAAGTACTGTACAGAGAGGGTGCTGAAGGAGGAGGTGTGGTATTGTATGAGGAAATCTGGAGTGGCAGAGATGTATGTTAGACTGGTACAGGACATGTATGAGGACGGCAGCACATGTATGAGGACGGCAGAACATGTATGAGCAGAGCAGGACATGTTTGAGGACAGCAGAACATGTATGAGCACAGCAGGACATGTTTGAGGACAGCAGGACATGTTTGACAGCAAGGCATGTATGAGGACAGCAGGGCATGTATAAGGACAGTAGGACATGTATGAGGACAGCAGGACATGTATGAGCATAGCAGGACATGTTTGACAGCAGGACATGTTTGACAGCAGGGCATGTATGAGGACAGCAGGACATGTATGAGGACAGCAGGACATGTATGAGGACAGCAGGACATGTATGAGGACAGCAGGACATGTATGAGGACAGCAGGACATGTATGAGGACAGCAGGACATGTATGAGGACAGCAGGACATGTATGAGGACAGCAGGACATGTATGAAGACAGCAGGACAGTGGTGAGATGTGCTGTAGGAGTGACAGATAGCTTCAAGGTGGAGGGGGAGTGCATCAAGGATCAGCTCTGAGCCCCTTCTTGTTTGCTCTGGTGATGGACTGACTAACAGATGAGGTCAGGCAGAAATCCCCATGGACTATGATGTTTGCAGATGACATTGTGATCTGTGGTGGGAACAGGTGGAAGAGAACTTGGAGAGGTGGAGGTATGCACTTGAAAGAAGAGGAATGAAAATCAGCCGTAGTAAGACAGAGTACATGTGTGTGAATGAGAGGGAGGCCAGTGGAACAGTGAGGCTACAAGGGTCAGAGGTCACAAAAGTGCAGGACTTCAAGTACTTGAGGTCCTGCACTGGAAGTGTCAGAAATGAAGATGTTGAGGTTCTCCTTAGGAGTGACAAGGATGGAGAAGATCAGAAATGAGATCATCAGAGGTACAGCACATGTTGAACAACTGGGAGATAAAGTTAGGGAGGTCAGACTGAGATGGTTTGGACATGTCCAGAGGAGGGACAGTGAGTATATTGGTAGAAGGATGTTAGAAATGCAGCTGCCAGGAAAAAGACAAAGAGGAGATATATGGATGCAGTTAGAGAGGACATGGAGGTAGTTAGAGTGAGGACAGAGGATGCAGAGGACAGAGTGAGGTGGAGGAGGATGACTTGCTGTGGTGACCCCTGTAGAGGGAACAGCCAAAAGAAGAAGAAGAAGAGGTCTGTTGTAAGCAAAATGCTGTGCATTGTGCTAACAGGTGGACTTGTAAGTTTACAAACTTTGAATTCTTACTTTTAAACTCAGAATTACAGTACCTGGATACACTCATGGTAATTGCTGAGCTGCTGACTTTCATGTTTTTCACTTTATATGGCCCCAGTTTGCCACTGGACATGATGAAATCAGTTTAAAAAAAAGATAAATCAGATTTTTTTTTAAATAAAAGAAAGTGCAACTGCCATGTTCAATGTCCATGCAGAGATAATTTAGCATTTTAGAAAAAAGTGCAACAAACCATGCTGAGAGCAGTGTGCCATGGTCTGTGGACAGTCAACATATGACATGAGTCCAAACAGCAGACAAACTGTCTGAGGAAAATCTTTGGTGTTATCTGTTACTGTACTTCCCTCCACACACAGCAGCAGCAGATGTGGGCTGGAGCTCCATGGTGTCTTGTCCTCCTCAGGGGAACAATCAGCACTCCAACCGTTAGGGCGGCCATGGCTCCTTCTTTTCTCGCATCCTACAACAAAACACAGTGTCAAAGCATTACAATAAGTTGATTGTAAAATTCATTCAAACTAACTACAGTACAGTACTGTACCTGGGTGTTTCGTCATTACTCCTTTACACATTTCTATTAATCATATATCTATAGAAAGTACACAATAAACCATAAAACTTTAAAAGTAACTAAATGAATAGTTTTAAAGGTCCACTGACATCAACTTACAAATTTGCATGAAATGATAGAAGATATATATATATATATTATCATTCAACTATGTTCGTTTTTGCAAACTAAATGATAAAATAATGAAAATTCCTTCCAAACTGACTCTAAATTAAAAACTGCTTTTCTCTCTGAAATTTCCGACTACAACCAAATGCAACATTTGTGACGTAGGAAGTAGATGAAAACAGTGCAGCAAGGATTTTGTTGAGAGTTCGTAAATTTGAACATAAGATAAGACATGTACACGAGTCCAAACAGCAGACAAATTGTCTGAGGAAAGTGTTTGGTGTTATCTGTTACTGTACTGTACTTCCTTCCACAGTAGGACAGGACCAGTAACATTAAAAACACTGTGCAGTACATCACCTTTTAAATCTTGTAACTTTGACGCTGGAGACACAAAAGTTTTAAATCAGAGGCTGAGCAAAAAAAAATAAAGCAAATGTTATTGTTTTTATTTTTTTTTTTATTCTGTCAAAAATTTAGTGTAAGGGTACCACTGTCTGCAGCCTGCTCTCCAAGATGACTGCTGATTACCAACACCTGGCGGTCATTAACCTGACGAGCTCTGCCTCCTATTTAAGGCTGCAGTCCAGTGCTACTCTTTGTTGGAGCATATCACCTTCTATGGTATTGTGCGCATCTATTTGTACTTTGACTCTAGTCTTGTGCTCATCTTGTTTCCAGTCTCCTTGACTCCTCGGCTCTGACCCTCATCTGGTTCCTGTTGGATCCTCCTGGACCTGCTTGGTTTCACCCCGGGATTCTCCTCGGCCTCCCTCACACCCTGGTTTGGTTCCTCTCTGTTCAGTTTGGACTGCTTGTGCCTGTTCCACCAATTGCCTGCCTTCTTCGGTTTATCCTGTACTCTCCTGGACTCCTCTCTGCAGCATCTCTGGATTGGAGGATTGACTTCACTACACCCCCAAAGACTAAGGGATTAACGCAGCAAAATCATTATCAAGACTCTTACCTGAACTCCTCTGACCACCATATCGCCTTCTTCCAGGATGTTGCAGAGAGACGACTGTTAAACTGATATCCACTGTGAATTAATAAACATTGTCACTTTTGTATCCTCTGTCTCTGCTTCAAACAGAAATACGACAATGTTACAGTCGTATTTCAGTGCTTACCTGTCCTTTAGTGAACAGTGCTGCCATCACATCACTGGCTCGGTTTCTCTATAATCATAACTGCAAACATTTGAAGAGGGACAGCTGTTTAACAAATTTAGCCAAATTTCATATCCACAGCTGTAAATTTTCCATGTTTAAACCCTGTATGCAAAAGCTTTAAAAAAGCTTTAAAAACTAAAACAAAACAGTCTTAACACATTTCTATTGTAATTTCTATTGTTGTAATTTCTATTGTAACCTGTCTTAAACATTATTTTTTTACTGTGTGCATTTTTATATTCTTTTGCCTCAAAAGTTTGCTGATTTTGTTGTGCTGTCATTATTTTGTATAAAGACTTGTAAAAAAAAAACTATTGTTTAAAAAAAAAAACACTTTGTTTTTATTTAAACTGTTCATTTTGAAGCTCATTGGCTCACAGAACTAAATCTGACTCAGTCATTGGCTGACCCCACTTTAATGAGCTGAAACACTCGGCACCTCCTCCTTTTCAGATTTGCATCGTTGAGGTAAGGTCATTTCTCCTGTCTTCATAAAATATATATATGTATATTATATCTATGGGTAATGAACAGTTACCAAGCACTTTATCCTAAAACTTTAAAACATTTTAAGAACAAAATGTATAAAATGTTTCTTAGTTTGAGCTCCAGTAAGCTCCAGGCGTATACGTCGAGCTCGCAGCTCTCTGAAGCAGTTTACAAGGACTGTAACTTCATACATTAGAGCCAGATTTTTTCTTTTTATAACTTACCAGAGCAGTTTCTCCGCGGTGCATCCATCCAACGAGCTGCTAGCGTTAGCTGTTAGCTGTTAGCTCCACGCTACTGCTCAGTGACGCAGTAATTTGTGCACCTGTTGCTAGCTCATCCAAATCGCCCGCGGAGCTAGGGGTGGTCTCTCTGCGGCCAGTCAGTGAACACAATACCTGTACATCATATAAAATAAAAATATCCAGTGTGTGCTGCAGTGGTAACGTTAGTTTTCTGTTTTATATTTCACGTGGACTGCAGCTGCGGCTCTCCTTTGATCAGACGCAGCACCTGCGTTGTCTCTGTCCCTCTGCGCTGAGCAGCCTGCCTCTTAGGGACTGTCAACAAATTTTCAGCCGCATTCACTCTTCAGAAACAAATAATTTATTTTACAGGATTACTGAATTTTCAGTGTTTAAAGCAGCACCATGTATCAAAGTTTCTCAGTATTCTGCATGTTAATAAATCATGAATTTTCTCACCATTTAAACAAGGTGGCCTCACGTAATTAGCTTGTTTGATTCAAAATGAACATGTCCTCCTTTCTGGTCCTTCCAGTTCTTGTTTCTCCTGTCTTTTTGATCCTATAAAACCATCTTCCTTTTGTTTCTTCGTCCCATCTTTTTTGCCATTCTTTCTTCAGTTTTTGTTTGATGATACTTTTTTCCTCTGATTTACTTGTTTTTACTGTGAAGTTGATCTCATTTTGAGTTGCCTTCTTTGCCATCTTATCTGCTGTGGCCACGTAATAATTATCCTGTTCCCACGTGATGATTATTGCGTGGGAAGGCGAAATTATCACAAGGCCACATGAACATTTCATTTCCTACTCGACGGGCTCCGTATAAAACTGTGCATAAGTGGTGTAATAAACTAGTATCTGTAAGATACTAGTTTATTTTGTGTTCACTGACAGTGCCATATGTAATTTGCTTTTTAGTCTGTTGTTTGCTGCTGTTACTGAGTTCATTCATTCATTCATTCAACATGAAAATACAGTAGTCTGCTGCAGGTGCTCAGTCTGTCCCTCTGAGGAGCGCTGGTTCGCTTAGGGGACCGTCAACAAATTACTGTATTTTCAGAGTATTGTATTTTCAGAGTACAGAGAGAGAGAGAGACACACACACACAGAGACAGACACAGAGGGAGAGGGACAGAGACAGACAGACAGACAGACAGGCAGGCACAGAGAGAGGGACAGAGACAGACAGACAGGCACAGAGAGAGAGAGAGAGGCAGACAGGGATATAAAGTTAGGGAGGCCAGACTGAGATGGTTTGGACATGTCCAGAGGAGGGACAGTGGTTTTGACATGTCCAGAGGAGGGACAGTGGTTTGGACATGTCCAGAGGACGGACAGTGGTTTGGACATGTCCAGAGGAGGGACAGTGAGTATATTGGTAGAAGGATGTTATAAATGCAGCTGCCAGGAAAAAGACAGAGGAGATATATGGATGCAGTTAGAGAGGACATGGAGGTAGTTGGAGTGAGGTGGAGGAGGATGACTCGCTGTGGAGACCCCTGTAGAGGGAACAGCCAGAAGAAGAAGCTCATTGTCCCGCAGCGTACGGCTGTAAAATGCAAGCGGCTGCCAAACTCCTGACACCTGCTGTTCTAACACAGCCCCCACCGCGACATCAGATGCGTCTGTTGTCAAAGCTATTTGTGCCGCCGGGGATGGATGGGCCAGAAGGGCAGCAGTGGCCAGTGCAGTTTTAGCATCACCAAATGCCTGTAGGCGTTCTGGTGTCCAGTCAACACTGTCGTTGGGCTTTTTCTTTTTCAGCGCTCCATAGAGCGGGCGCAGCAGTTGTGCTGCCCTGGGGAGGAAACGGTTATAGAAATTCACCATTCCCAAAAATTCTTGTAGCGCTTTAACAGACTGGGGCTGTGGAAAATCTGACACTGCCTGCACTTTGTTTGGTAACGGGACGGCACCACTTGCAGAAATGCGGTGGCCCAAAAAGTCAATGACTGGCAGTCCAAACTGGCATTTTGCTGTATTTACAATCAGGCCATGTGCTGCTAGGCGCTGAAAAACCTCGCGGAGGTGGGACATGTGCTGGTCAGCTGAGCTGCTAGCCACCAGGATGTCGTCCAGATACACAAATACGAAGGACAGACCCCTTAGGACTGAATCCATCAACCGCTGAAATGTTTGTGCTGCTCCTTTAAGACCAAAAGGCATGCGCAAAAACTCAAACAGGCCGAAAGGCGTGATCACAGCGGTTTTAGGGACATCCTCCACATGCACAGGAACCTGGTGGTAACCCCGTACTAAATCTACTTTTGAAAAAATAGAAGTCCCATCCAGGTGCACTGAGAAATCCTGGATGTGGGGGATGGGGTAACGATCGTTCTCCGTGATGTTATTAAGGCGGCGGAAATCCCCACATGGACGCCATTTGCCGTCTGCTTTGGGCACCATGTGGAGGGGGGAGGCCCACGGGCTGTTTGAGCGCTGCACGATGCCTAAATGCTCCATGTTAGCAAACTCTTCCTGTGCTATTGCTAGCTTAGTAGCATCGAGGCGGCGTGCACGTGCGAACACCGGGGGACCTGTTGTGGGAATATAATGTTCAACCCCATGCTTTGTGTTTGTGTTGGCAAAGTTAGGAACAGTCAGCGAGGGAAACTCAGACAATAAACGTTGAAACACATCACCCGAAGCTAAAAAATTAGCATGCATTAGAGGCCCAGCTCCTCGCGTCTCACAAGGCAGTGACGAAAAGGACACCGCGTCGATTAAACGTCTGTTAGCCATGTCAACCAGGAGCCCGTGAGCACAAAGAAAATCGGCCCCTAAAATAGGGACTGAGCTAGCTGCTACCACAAAGTTCCACTGGAAGTCTCGTTCATGGAAACGAACAGTCACCAACCTTTCACCAAACGTCTTGATGGGTGAGCCGTTAGCCGCGGTTAGCTGCGGGCCGCAGCCTTCAGCCAACATGTCGGAGCCAGACGGGGGAACAAGGCTCTTCTGCGAACCAGAGTCCACCAGGAACCGCCTCCCCGACCTCGAGTCTTCGATGAAAAGCAGCCTTTCCTTGTCGCCAACGGCCGCGGCTGCTAGCGTGCGTTGGCGTTGTCGTTTCCCTGAGGTTTGTAGCTGCACGGTGGGACGCACCGTCGTGCTTTGGCGCCAAAACGCTTGTGGTAGTAGCAAAAGGCGGCTCCTGTCCGCCCGCGGCTAGCGACCCCTGCTACCACCGATGGCTCGTCCGGCGCTGAGGGCGTTGCTTGAAACTCGGGCGCTGCTGGAGATCCGTGGGCCGCCATCCGGACTTCGAAGGTCCTTGTCGTTAGAAGAATGCGGTCAGCTTCTCCGGCCAGCGCGCGGTAATTCTTCTGCTGCAGAAGCGTGGAGTTGGCCAGGACATTACGCACTTGTGGCGGAAACTTGCGGAGGAGAAGGTGGCGGAAGAGGAACTCGCAGTCGCCTGAGCCCCGCAAGGCTAACATGCCCTCCACTAGCTCCAGAGCTGTGCCATCGCCCAAACCGGGGAAGGAAAACAGTTTCTCCGCGCGCTCCGCGTCTGAAAGCGTATAACGCTGCAGAAGGAGCTCCTTGATTGCGGCGTATTTTCCTTGTGCAGGAGGGTCCTCGAGCAGGCTCATTACCCGCTGGGCTGACCGTGGGTCCAGCGCCGCAACCACATGATGGTATTTGGTGTCGTCTGAAGAAATCCCGCGAAGTGCGAACTGCGCTTCGACGTGTGCAAACCACGCCGGGGCGGCGTTCAGCCAGAAGTCCGGCATCCTGCCGGACACCGCAAAAGCGAGCGAGGCCGCCTGTGGGGGTTCCACCACAGGGGACAGCTGAGGGGAGCTGGCTGTAGCTTCATGCGTCGACATATTCAGCTCACGAGGGTCACCAATTGTAGGAGGTGGTGAAGAGACGACACAGGAGACGGGATGCAGGTCTTCACTTTATTCACTCCTACTAAAACTGGCGGGAAAACCACCCAACTCCGCCTTATATACCCACATAACATCCGGTCCTCTGGACCTTTCACAATAAAAGCATCCTTAACACATTCGGTCCACTGGGTGTGAGTAGAGCCCCCTAGTGGTCCACCACAACAAGACAAATTACGATTTCTAATAAATCAGTTAAATATAAAACTACAGATGCAAACTGACACCAACTGTTCAGATCTTGCCGGGGAACTAATAATTCTCACATCGTTGTTGGTTCAAGTTCCCGAGTGTTGTGTGGGTTTACACTTCAGGCCAGCAGGGGGCGATACCGAGCTGAAACCCAGGCCAGCAGGGGGCGATACCGAGCTGAAACCGTCTGTTCCAGACACTGTCGCCAGTCATTTGACAAATATCCTATTCATATAAAAGCTTTAAATCCACGGCCGTCTACTTCATCCGGCTGGGTTTGAGAGGAACAGGAAGTAGAAACAGACAAAACAGAATTCAATNTTTAAGTTTAGAAATCAAGTCTTTTCATTTATTTATTTATTTATTTATTTATTTATTTATTTATTTATTTATTTATTTAAATTTTATTCATTTCATTAAAATCAAGTAACAACTCAAAAAAATAAAAAAACATACATTCAAAATAAAATGAAAGGCAGCAGATGAAGAATAATCTTATAATCTCTGCCCCTTTTACCCAAAGATACAACAATAAGTTACCAAAGATTAAAGTTAACTACATCATCAAATTAAAGACTACATCAACTCAAATGATGATTCATATAAATTCTTATGCTAGTTTTTCATATTCTTTCAAAAAAATCCCTTTTAACAATCTCTTAAATATATACAGAGATCTGGCTGTTTTAACATTTTCTTCCAGACCATTCCACAATCTTATTCCCTGAATTATTGTACACCGCTCCTTCAAACTGGTACGAAAACAAGGTTTCACAAACATTTCTGTCCCTTTAAGAAAATAAACAACATAAACTTTTTCTAAACAGCTTTAGTGTTTGACTTTGTCCACACTCATAAAACACAATGAAGTACAAAAAAATGAAAGTGGTACTGCTACCCCTAGCGGCCGAAAGTGATAATAAAGTAACTTAGTAATCTAACTTAGTTACTTTCCAAATCAAGTAATCAGTAACTTAACTAAGTTACTTTTCCCAAGGACTTATCAGTAACTTAACTAAGTTACTTTTTCAATGTAACTATGCCATCACTGTTCGGAGGAGACACAGTTTGTCACCGTAGTCCTACACTGAGATGTAAAATAAATTAGAAGTTTTTGAAAAAACCTGTGAAACCTGAAAAAGTCCTGAAAAACGAGGGAAAAGGAGTGTGGAGGAGTGTGATGCAGTTATGCAAAGCTGTTTGACTGGGAAAATAATAATCTTTTACAGTTGAAACCCTTAATGCAGGGCAATGTAAGTTGGATGAAAAAGGTTCTATTTAAGCTTGGCTTTTGGTATTCTTGGTGATTGGTTGTTTTACGCTTGTCTTTGTGCTGAAAAAGGACATAATGTCAATTTACAGTGGGTTTTTTTTATTTCACATTGATGCCTCTGTTGTTGGAATCCAACCTGCAGCATTACATGTATGTGTACATTATACGTGTGTGTGTGTGTAAATTAGCCCACCCTAAAAATATCACCACCAGCCGCCACTGCTGGTCTGTGTGGGTGCGTTTGCGGTACACCTCAGTTTGCAAATATCCTCTATCAGAAACTGAGACCTCACAGTCCAAGAAAGCCAACCTGCCATTTTTTACATCTTCTTGTGTGAACTTGATATAATAGTAAAAACAGGTATTTCACAGAATTTTGTAATAAACGATGAGGAAATAAATGATAAAAATTAGGGATGCACCGATCCACATTTCTTACTCCCGATCCGATCCGATCCTTAAATCTGGATATCGACCGATACAGATACTTTTCTGATCAGATACCGTTCAGGTATAGAAGGCTGTAACAACGAATGTCTTGAATGGAGAGCACGTGTATTACACTATACTCTGTGACTTCTGTCTTAACATTGTGTGAGTTAAACCTAAAGAAGACATTTTGAACCTCACAATAGGTAACACCCAAACGTTAATAACATACAAGAGGCATTTCTATATCACATACGTCCTTCTGACTCATGGTACAGCTCAGAACACTAAAATACTGCTAAGCATTATGGGAAATCAACCCAGTCTACTCCCCATTTTTTAGTTTAGTTTTTGATTGTGTTACTATGAGTTGTAATTCTTGTTGGCTTTGATCAACGGATACAGATTTAAACTATGCATTGAATTTATAAATGTAAATTCAATGTATAGTTTAAATCTGTATCTGTTGATCAAAACCAACAAGAATTACAACTCATAGTGCCACAATCAAAAACAAAACTAAAAAACGGGGAGTGGCTGTGTTGATTTCCCATAATGCTTAGCGGTATATTAGTGTTCAATTATAGTTTAAATCTGTATCCGTTGATCAAAGCCAACAAGAATTACAACTCATAGTGCCACAATCAAAAGCAAAACAAAAAAATGGAGAGTAGACTGGGTTGATTTCCCATAATGCTTAGCAGTATTTTAATGTTCTGGGCTGCACCATGAGTCAGAAGGACATCTGTGATATAGAACTGCCTCTTGTATGCCATCAGAGTTTGGGTATTAACTGTTGTGAAGCTCAAAGTGTATTCTTTGGGTTTAACTCACATAATGTTAAGCCAGATTTCATAGAGTATGGTGCAATACATGTGCTCTCTGACATACAGTAAGTATCGGAAATACCGGCAGGTTGTCTCGGAAAATCCGATACGTAAATTATGCTTGTATCGGATGCCGATGCTGGATCTGATTGTCCCCATTCCTAATTAAAATGAAATTGTTAATGGATTTAATCAATATTTTGTGAAGGTTAGAACTAACCTTGCAGCTAAAATTCCAAAAGTTGATAAAAATGTGAACTATTTAATTGAAGGTTGTCTAAACAGCATGTTCCTAAATGGAACTGATAACGAAGAAATAATGAACATAGTTAATAAATTTGCAGATAAAAAATCTAAGGATTGGATGGACATGGATATGGTGTTTGTAAAGGATATGATGAGTCATATAATTGAGCCATTTACATATACTGTATGTGTAATTTATCCTTTACAACAGGAGTATTTCCAGATAGACTGAAAGTGGCTAAGGTAGTTCCTCCTTTCAAAAGTGGTGATAAATGTGTGTTCAATAATTACAGACCTATATCCTTGTTACCACAGTTTTTAAAAATTTTGGAGAAACTATTTGTTATCAGATTGGATCAATTTATTGAAAAACAATATTCTAACTAACAGTCAATATGGGTTCAGAGCAAAGAATTCTACATATATGGCTCTCATGGAATTAATGGAACAAGTAACTACAGCTGTTGATCAAAAACAATACTGTGTAAGTGTGTTTGTTGATTTAAAAAAAGTGTTTGCTACTGTTGATCACAATGTCCTCCTTGATAAATTACACAAATATTGTATCAGAGGATTAGCGCTGCAGTGGGTATGTAGTTACTTGAGGGAAAGGAAACAGTTTGTACAGATGGATGATGTGAAATCAAACTACATGTACAGCACTATTACCTGCGGAGTTCCTCAAGGATCGGTGCTAGGACCAAAGTTATTTATTTTATATGTAAATTATTTGGTAAAGGTTTCAGGACTCCTTAAATGCATTCTTTTTGCTGATGATACCACATTTTTTAGTTTTGGTAAAAATATTGAACAGATATAGGAATTAATGATGACGGAGCTTGTTAAAGTTCAGATTTGGTTTAAACTTAACAAATCATCATTAAACTTGGATAAAACCAGTTATATGATATTTGGTAATAGAAATAAATCTATTGATGTTCTGTTTCAAATTTAGGGCCCTGAGATTCGTAGAGTCAGTGCTTTAAGTGGGCCGGAACTCACCGGTACCTAGTTCCGCCACTTCTAAAATTTAACCCTGAGAGTACCGGGACTTTTTTTAAGCGTAAGGTGCGTTCCGGAACTTATTTTCGTCTTCTCCACTTGAAAGACCTGTGGCAGATTAGAATGCAGCATTTCCCCCGACTGGATTTCAAGAAAGAGTAATGCATCTTCACGATAATAAAACATCTTTGGTGGAGCGCGTCATTTGGCCAATCACAACCTCAGGATAGACAGGGGGAGGAGACGACAGCGAACTCTGTAAAAAAACAAAAACAAACTCTGTCTGCAGCGCGACAGAGCGTGAGGGAAGTGGAAGTAACTCCTCCAACGTGTGGGTAAAGTTAATATTTTTATACATGCAGTGTAACCATTGTTTAGTAAAATGGCATGTTGTGTTACAAATAAAACTAAATAAAAATTAACAAAATAAAAGTCAGTTGCCCCTAAAGTCACTGTGATAAAGTATCACATTAATTTAATTATCTTCATATAGACATCATCCTGTTTTTAAATTCACTCCTGTGGCTAAGATTCATTCAACCTTTATTTAGTCAGGTAAATCTTTTGAACCTCATGGGTTCGTAAATGAGCCCATGAGGTTCAAAAGATTTACCTCACTAAATAAAGGTTGAATGAATCTTAGCCACAGGAGTGAATTTAAAAACAGGATGATGTTAAATGAGGTGTCTCTAAAATATCCTGATTCATGATCAATAATAATTTCAAAAAATTTTTAATCTGTCCACAGGACCTGACTTTATTTTGTTAGATGTCTCTAAAATAGTTAGTGAATCATGTTTACATGTAGGTAAACATAGATGTTTAACAACTTGTTAAAATACACAAGAATGCAGGAAATGGCATCTACTTTATTCAAAATTTCTGGCAAAACATCATTCGTAAATTTGAACATATTACACCCATTCTCCATAACCTCCATTGGCTTCCTGTCACCTACAGAATTCAGTACAAAACTGCTCTCATTACCCATCAATGCTTGCACGGCACTTCACCTGACTATCTAAAGGACATTCTTGCACCATATTCATCCACCCGGTCTCTACGATCACAGAACAGTAATTTCCTTCATATTCCTCGGACCAAATTGAGGACCATGGGAGACCGAGCATTCTGTGTGGCTGCCCCCCGCCTGTGGAACTCCCTCCCTGACGACCTGAGAGCTCCACAGTCACTGGTTGACTTTAAAAGCAGCATAAAGACCTTTCTTTTTAAGCAAGCCTATTCTGCCTCCACATGATTTTATCTTTGATCTTAGCTGATATCATTATTGATTTTACTTGATTTTATCACTTGTTTTATTTTATTTATTTTTTAAGCAAGCCTAATCTGCATCCACATGATTTTATCTTTGATCTTAGTCGATATTATTATTGATTTTATTTGATTTTATCACTTGTTTTATTTTGATCTTTGCTTTATTACACTTTGTAGCACTTTGAGATTTTTATTAATGAAAAGTGCATTATAAATGGAATTCATTATTATTATTATTATTCACCAGCATATTTAAGAAATGAGTATGGAGTAGCCATGAGCAGTTACTATCTTACCTGCAGCAGATAAAGTCATATTTTCACACCTTGATACTTTTGCATTACATGGTTTAACTTGTGAATAATTTCTCAACCAAAAAAATTCTGCGTGGAACAGTTAGCATAGGAACATCCGACTGGACTAATTAGGCTTGGAACGTAATGTTACAGTGCATTGCATTCTGGGAGGGCTAATTGAATTGGGTGGTCCACTTATCTATCCACTTGTTCACTCACCTGGCCATGCCGGGGGGAGGGGGGGGTTGGCGCAACGTTTGTCACCTTTTTCATCCCTTCTGAGTTTGCAGGTATGCATATTATTATGACATTAGGGAGGGTACCGGCACTTATTTTTTTCCACTTAAAGCACTGCGTAGAGTTCATGAGGCGAAACTATTGGGTGTCATCATTGATGACAAATTGTCATGGAAACAACATATAAGTTCTGTTCAAATGAAAATATCTAAAGCTATTGCAATATTTTACAGTCAGTTATCTACTGAACGACAAGAAACTGTATTTGTTGTATAATACAATTATTGTTCCACATTTAATTTATTGTGTTAGCGTTTGAGGCAAGGCATGTAAATCAATCACAAAGCCTATTTTTATTTTGCAGAAAAGAGTTGTAAGAATTATCACTAGAAAGCATTATTATCATCCATCAAGTATATTATTTTATCAAATGAAATTGCTGAAGTTCTATGATTTGGTGGATTATAATATTATGTCAGTTATGTATAGAGCTCAGAATAATGCACTGCCTTCAAATATCTAAATGTATTTTGTTAAAAGATTAAGTTGTTGACTATCGCCCAGTAGCACTCACCCCATCCTGATGAAGTGCTTTGAACGGCTAGTCATGAAAAGCATCACATCTGTCCTCCCTGCCTCCCTGGATCCCTTCCAATTTGCATACCGACCTAATCGCTCAACCGACGATGCCATCTCCTCTGCCCTCCACACAGCTCTCACACATCTGGACACGAAGGACTCTTATGTTAGAATGCTGTTCATCGACTTCAGCTCGGCATTCAACACCATCATCCCCCAACAGCTCATCCTTAAACTGGACAGTCTGGGGCTGAACACCTCAATGTGTAACTGGCTGCTAGACTTCCTGACCGGGAGACCACAGACAGTACGGGTCGGGAGTAACACATCTAGCACCATCACATTGAACACAGGGGCCCCACAAGGATGTGTGCTGAGCCCCCTTCTATTCACCCTGCTAACACACGACTGCACACCATCATACAGCTCCAACCACTTCATCAAGTTTGCGGACGACACAACAGTGGTGGGTCTCATCAGCAACAACGATGAGACGGACTACAGGAACGAGGTGAGCCGCCTGGCCTTGTGGTGCGGACACAACAATCTCACTCTCAACGTGGAGAAGACAAAGGAGATTGTTGTGGACTTCAGGAAGAGGGATGCCCAACATGCCCCTCTGACCATCAACAGCACCGCAGTGGAGAGAGTAGACAGCACCAAGTTCCTGGGAGTGCACGTCTCAGAGGACCTGTCCTGGAGCAGGAACACTGCATCACTGGCCAAGAAGGCTCACCAGCGTCTCTACTTTCTCCGCAAGCTGAAAAGGGCTGGAGCTTCAACCCCCATCATGTGCACCTTCTACAGGGGAGCCATAGAAAGTGTACTGACCAGCTGCATCACGGTGTGGTTTGGTGCATGTACTGCATCCTGCCGCAAGAGCCTCCAGCGCATCGTGAGAGCAGCTGAGAAGATCGTCGGCACCTCCTTCCCCTCACTGCAGGACTTACACAGCAACCGCCTCACTCGGAAAGCCCTCTGCATGGCAGGTGATCCCACACACCCACTACACAGCTGCTTCAGACTGCTGCCATCAGGGAGGAGACTGAGGAGTCTCCAGGCTCGAACCAGCAGACTGAGAGACAGCTCTGTTCATCAGGCAGTCAGGATGCTAAACACTCTGCCTGCTCTGCCTCCCCTCCCATTTGAACTGCCTTAACACAAAAAACTTTCTCACACATTACCACACAACACAAAGATTTTAACACTGGACTCTGTGTCATCAAACGGGTTATTCACTAAACTCTCGGTCATGTGCTCATTCAGTTTGCACTACTTCTCATATTTGCACTAATGTTTGTATTACATTACTGCCTATAGTCATACTACTGTTTACATTCACTGTTTACATTTATTAATACTGTTTACATTTATTACTACTGTTTACATTTATTACTACTGTTTACATTTACACTACTTTTATATCTACACTACTGCTGATACATATACAGTATTCTCTGACTAGCCTTATTTAAGGATGCCCAATGTGCCTTATGTGCCTTACTGCATATGCCACTTTGCCTCTATACCAACATCAACTACCTCATACATATACTGTGTACATTAACTCATATGCTGCTTTGCCTCTCTTTGCAAATGTCAATGCTAGAACCTTCAGTTTATTTTATAGATATACTTTTTTTTTTATACTACTATGCAAAAACTCAGGACAGTATTACACTTTTATTATTTCATTTTATGCTTATGTTCATTAAATGTTTAGTGTTTTAGTGTTGGTGTAAATTTTCATACTTTTATACTACTATGCAAAAACTCAGGACAGTGTTACACTTTTACTATTTTATGCTTATGTTTATTAAATGTTTTAGTGTTTTAGTGTTTAAATGGTTACTGTTGCACCGAGGGACTGAGAGAAACGCAATTTTTAATCCTGTGTATGTCCTGTACATATTGTAGTTCTGACAATAAAGTTGACTTTGACTTGACTTTGACTTTGTTACAATCTTAAGGGGACAGATATGTTTGTGAAACCTCAATATAGAACTAGTTTGAAGGGAAGGTCTACCATAATTCAGGGATTTGGGTTGTGGAATGACTTGTAAACAGAGGTTAAAGAAGCTAAATCAATGTTTGTATTCAAAAGAATGGTCAAGGTTAAATTGTTGAAAATATATCTGAATGGAGTTTAATGAGAATTGTATGAGATTTGGGAAGTTAAATGAGTGGTTCATTTTGTTTTGGTATTCAAAGAAAATTTTTGTTTGAATTGTTTATTAGAGAATAAGGGGCAGATATACAGTAATAAGATTTTTTTCTTCATCTGCTACCTTTCATTTTATATTTTGTTTTTTCTTTTTCTTATTGTATATATCAGAGTCAGAGAGTCTTTATTGTCATTTGCACCGCATGTGGTACATGTGATGAAAACGAGATTATGTACACGGGGTCCCAGTTACATCCAACAACAAATGCAAGAGAAAAAC
This sequence comes from Garcialebias charrua, assembly GCA_038048925.1. Classification (NCBI taxonomy): domain Eukaryota; kingdom Metazoa; phylum Chordata; class Actinopteri; order Cyprinodontiformes; family Rivulidae; genus Garcialebias; species Garcialebias charrua. Next base: position 17,531 of record JBBPBX010073553.1, read on the forward strand.
AGTAATAACATCTAGAATTAACTAAGAAAAACATCAACTATTAATACACTAAGCCTAATATAGTGGGAATAAACAGCGGCACGAACATGAGTTTGTATGAGCAGATGGTCACAGATGAACACAGATGAACACAGCAACAAGAAAACAGATCAGCATCAGCACAATGTGATATTTTGCAGTGTTTATTTTTTATTTTATTTTTATTTATTCATGAGTCTAACAGCCTCAGGGTAGAAGCTGTTCCTCAGTCTAGTGGTTCTACACTT
>JBBPBX010073554.1:5584-17796 GCA_038048925.1 Garcialebias charrua
GGACGGCCGTGGTGTAGTGGTAATGGCAGTCGTCCCCCGATCGGAAGGTTGGAGGTTCGAATCCCGGTTACTCACACCATGTGTCGTTGTGTCCCTGGGCAAGACACTTAACCCCGAGTTGCTCCCGGTAGGACTGGAAGGCGCCTTGCATGGCAGTCGCCGCTACCGGTGTATGAATGTGTGTATGAATGGGTGGGTGGTTGGTATTGTAAAGCGCTTTGGGGTCCCTCACAGGGGGCTGGAAAGCGCTATATAAATAAGCTCCATTTACCATTTACAGTACCATTTTTTGTTGTTGAAATTTTTATTTTAAAAAGCCGAGTTATGCAGTTTACGGTTTCCGGTTTTACGTTCTAAACGTAGTAGCAGAGAATTACTGCCCTGTACTCTCTAAAAAAGCTAAGTCTGGTCCTCTGGACATTCAAAAACAAAACAAAACTTGTTGGACCAAGCTGGACAGGCAACAGCTGTGGAAAAGTAGCTGTTTTATGGACGGTGGTTTTACGACGTAAACGAATGGAGAATCTGGAGGAGGGAGGGAGGAACAGAGAAAATGGCTTCACTAGCATTCCAGAGTAGGAAATTAACTATTTTTTCCCTTCATTATGGCTCTCAAATGTATGTGTGTTTTGATAATTATGTAAGGTACTGTGTTAGGATAGGCTAAGTGCTTGGTAAAATACAGTACTGTACGTATAAGGTGAGTATTTACGTATGTTCCGACTTCCGTCGAATTTTGAGTTACGACGTAACGTAGGAACGGATCTCCGTCATAAGTCGAGGACTACCTGTATTTCTGTTTTTTGCGTTTTTTTGTCTGGGATAGCAACTCGCAGCTTGTGCATGACCGACAACAGCTCCTCGATCTTTGATTTTCTGCATCTGCTGTCGCTGATTCGGACTATTTTGATTGTAACTCTGGACCCCCCACCCCTTTTGGCAGACGTGCAGGCTTGTTTACACTGGGCCTTGCACCTGCCTTCTCGGAGATATCGCTCCAGACGTCGGGGAAAACGCGCCGGCCGGTTGTTAAAACGTAAAGCTCTGCGTGGTCAACGTTTTCACAGCCATCTTCCTATGTGCCCGGATCAGGGAAACTATGGGTGTTGTCTATTGGCCCGGCACTTTGACCGTTCTGGAGGTGCTGTTTTTTACAATCTGTGACCGTTGGCATGCACCACCCCCACCATGACTGGATCTGTGCCGGACCGCATCCGGACGTGCCTCATCAACACAATGTATGTTGCCAACAAGACTTTTATCCTAAATGACTTTTTTAAAGACGCGGGACTAGATTTTCTTTTTCTCATGGAATCCTGGTTGCCTTTGGGTGATTCAAGCACCTTAGTGGAACTATTACCTCCTGACTGTCTATGTTTTAATGCCCTGCGGCCATCAGGCCAGCGGGGTGGTGGATTATTAACTGTATTCAAACCAAACTTTGTCTGTAAACAGTTGCCCACTGCTCCAGCTTTGAGCTGAGCGCTTTTGAACTTGGATATTCTCCGGTTCTGTGCACAATTGTTTATTGCCCCCCTCATTCCAAAGACTTCATACGTGAATTCTCTGATTTTCTGGCTTACATCTAGCCTGGCCCTCGCCTTCCTGCACAGCTCCGCTCAATTCTCATTTCCCTTCACTGCACAGTCTGGGACTGCACCCACCCACAAGGATTTCTCCGGTAGATTTTTGTTCGGACCAATCAGAGAGCAGAAGGCGGAGTTTTGAACGACGTCGACTGACGTCGTCATTCAAAATGGCTGCCGCCACGAAGGAATTTTCAATAAAACAAGGTAAAAAACTATTATTTCTCTGCTGAGAAAAAATATATTTCATAGCTGACGTTATATCAGAAGTGTTCCTGAGCAATCAGAGAGCAGAAGGCGGAGTTTTGAACGATGTCGACTGACGTCGTCATTCAAAATGGCTGCCGCCACGAACGAATTTTCATCAAAACAAGGTAAAAAACTATTATTTCTCTGCTGAGAAAAAATATATTTCACCGCTGACGTTATATCAGAAGTGTTCCTGAGCTTAACAGTTCCTAAATCAATTCACGAAATGGTCAAATCTGCTGGATATTAAATAGTTTCGGTTTGATATTTTCCAAACAGCCTCGGGTGCGCTACGAAAATAAATGATAAAAAATCGAATTTTATCTCAAATGTTTCATCTAGGCCAACAGTCAGTAAATTAAAGACATATAATTACACACTGGTGGCAGAAAAAATATCCACCGAGTGGTTTCTGAGCAATTTATCTGAATAGCCTGGACCTCACCAGACTAAACTAACAAAACTCTGCCTCCTGTTCTCTGATTGGTCCATTCAAAAATCTCCAGGAGAAATCGTTGTCTATGGCAGAGATGCCAGACCCTAGTCCAAAGCGAAGTGAAGGACAAGGGTCTGGTTTAAACCAGGCTAGCTTACATCACACAAGATATGATCACTTTATAATTGTTGGGGACTTTAATATTCATGTCTGTTGACAGGAGAAGCCGTTAGTGAATGACTTCCTAGATTTTTGGGATTTGTTTAATTTAACCCAACATGTAAATGGTCCCACCCAACAACACGGGCACACACTGGATCTCATTTTAACACGTGATGTAGGGCTAGGCGATATGAGGAAAATATTATATCGCGATATTTTTTGGCTATATCACGATACACGATATATATCGCGATATCTCCAAAATCAATGAAAAAATGATTCAAAATTGATAAAAAAATGTCAACACTAAATTTGAACAAACTTAAATATTTTATTTTAACCATCAATTGCACACATAAATAAAAAGTACTTCAAGCAAAAAGGAAGAATAAATAATTTAAACTTAAAAAGGTGCTCTTGTGCTTTTAACATTTAAAAAAATGTTAAATCAAAACATTTAAGGCCTTTAAAATACAAAAACAAAAGTGTAAACAGTGGCCATAAAATTTACTGACCCAGAACAGTCACAGGTAACAACTCTAAACTATTTGCATGTGCTGGTAATTTTTAACAACAAACCACAAAATGTGCACAAGTTTCAAACTGTGCCAAGTTCAGGCAATGTCTGCAAAACCTCTGAACAAGAACAGATTTATCACAGGTATTGTGTACTGCAGTAAATGTGAGCCTCTGTGTACTGTATCCGGTTTTATTGTGAAAGGGTCAGGGGGTTGTTTCCGGGTTCACGAAGACGTTCTCTAAGTTGCTCTACAAAGTGTCGCATTGAATCCTTGTGTAAAAACACGACAGCCTCCACTCAGAAACGTGAACAGAGAGGTGGAGACATTATTAAATCAGCTGTATCGCTAAAGACACGGTCAGTCTCAGCTGTGGAAGAAGACGGCTAACGCGTTAGCCATCTTGTTAGCCGCTAAGGACCGTATCTTTAGCGATAATGATAAAATGCTGATTTAATAATGTCTCCACCTCTCTCTGCGGTGCACGCATGACTAAATGAGCTCAGACCCGTGGTTTGTTTTAAGGAAGCAGCAGGCTGGAAAAACACTCGGTTCTGCCGTTTCACGGTTCATGCTCCACTCCGCTGTTTAAATGGTGAAAAAGATTCGTAGTTCCGACCTTTCTTCGGGATTATTTTCAGCATCGTCTACAAAAACATTTTTTATGCCCTCATCTGACAATTTAATCCAAACTAGCTCAGAAAGAACATTCCCGCTCAGCGCTCTTCATATCTGCCGTGTTTACATGTTGTGCTGAAAGTCTCGCGCGCGGCTCCTGCAGCCTGCAGGAAGGAGGGGGGCGAGTGGGAGCCCGCGCGACAGCAGGAGGATCCTCGATATACACGATATAGCCCTTTTAACCATCGTACATTTAAAATATCGCGATACATCGAGTATATTCGATATATCGCCCACCCCTAACGTGATGTCTCTGTTTGTAATTTGGTAATCAGTGACAACTAGGGTTGGGCATCCAGGATCGAGAATCGTTTGGAACAGGGACTAACTGTTCGGTTTTCCTGGAACTGTTCAAAATATTCATTTTCGATTCCTATTTTGGATGCCTAGTCCGCCAACCGGAAGTTGAAGCCGCCCGCCGAACACCAACGAAGAAGGAGCCGCTCGCCGAAAACCAACGAAGAAGAATCCAACGGAAGTGTTCCCAAACATGGAAAGTGAGCAGCCGCGGTCAAAAGCATGGTTTAACTTTAATAAAATGACCCGTCAGCTCAGTGCAGCACTTGCAAAAATTTTACATCATGCAAAGGAGGGTGGAGAAGTAAAAAAGTGGCCCGTCTTTGACACGCTCCGCCGAATTATCTGATTATTTTCACTGAGTATTTCACTGATTATTTCCCATTGAGTCCCAGCTGAAATGCTTTCTAGAGGATCACACCATCTTAGAGCTATTCCAGTCTTGCTTTAAACCTCTCCACAACACTGAAACTGCTCTACTTAAGGTTTTTAACAGCATTCTCCTAATCACAGACACTGGTTATTCTGTGCTCTTTCTCTTACTGGACCTCACATCTGCCTTTGATACAATCGACCATGAGATCCTCATTGCAAGGTTGGATCAGTGGGTGGGCATCACAGGGTCAACCCCCAAATGATTTAGCTGATAGGTCCTTTTGTGTCTCCATCAAAGATTTTAGTTCAGCCTCTGCAGTGCTTAAATGGGGGTACCGCAAGGGTCCATCCTTGGCCCTCATTTAATTTCTTTATACCTAGGGGGCCTAGGACCTAGGGGGTATAGAGTGTACATCGGGATTATGAATGGAGCGTGTCGTTATTGTTTGTCTTTCTGTGACTGAGGGTGAGGATGAGGGTGGGTCTGAATGAGTGTGTCTGTGTATGAATGTTTAAGTGTCAGGCTGGGACTTGGACTGCCCCCTCTCTGATACTTCTGAGGCTACCTAGTGTCGCGCTCCTGCCACGTGGCCCCCTGGTGGGTGTTCCTCTGCCTGCGGGCGTGCTTGGGGCCCTCACTATCTGGGGCTGGGCGCGTTTGTCGGCTCGGCCTGGTGGCTGCCTGGTGGGGCTCGGGTCCTCTGGTCCTGTCGGGTCTGGACCTGAGGGATGGGCGTCCCCGGTGCCCGAGCCTCGGTGACCGGCCCTGGGGCTACGTCGGTGCAGCGGGCTCCGGCGGGGGCCTGTGTATTTGTCGCTGTTGACCCCGGGGGGTCATTGTGTGTGGTCCCTGGTGGGGTTCGTCCGGTTCTTCCCCTTGGTCGGATCTGGGGAGTGGACGAGTGGCTCGTCCTGTTCGGGTGGTCCTGGGGACTCTGGGCTCGGGGTCCTTCCTGGGGTCTTGGGCTTTGATCGCCCCTTCGTCTGTCTCGGGCTTTGGGGGGACGGATCTCTGATGCTTCACAATCGCTACTAAATGTTCTATTGGAGGAACCTTATTCACTTATGCATGCTCACAACCACACACAAATGGATGCAGGGATGTATATGTAGATATATGTAGATGGGTATATAAATGAATATAAATATATATGTATGTATACTGTATATATATTTGTAGGTATGGGTATGTGTATTTATAGAAATCTACTGCAAGGTCATGAATATTATCAGTCTTTATGCTTGTATGTTTCGTTGCTGTGTTCTGTCATGTGCTTTGCAGGATTGTGGACGGAGGTTTGGTGTGTTTGCCTTGTGCTCTTTTTGTGGATAATTGTTGTTTTGTTGTCTCACTTTCTCTTTTCTTTCTCTCTCTAAAAAAAAAAAAACATATTGGAGTGAGAGGATGGCTATAAGGTGTGAAGGGAGGCCATCTATAAATGGAAAAAAAAAGAAATTTTTTTTTTCTTTATACCTGCTGCCATTATGTGCTATTTTCAGGAAACATAACATACCTTTTCATTTCTATGCCGACGACTGCCAAATCTACTTCCCCCTCAGACTTAATAGTACTCGCTCTATTAAACCGTTACTAGACTGCCTGGCTGACATCAGATATTGGATTTTCATTCAACCTTTATTTAAACAGATAAATCACATTGAGCCCCGAAGACTCATTTACAAGTGAGATCTGTTGGACATAAAAAAGTGGTGAAAAATAACACATAGGGTTTGGAGACAAAAAAATTCCTAACACATTTCTGACCTGTGAAGGTCAAACATGTGGTAATGAAAAAAATCTTGCACACAAGCACATAATGGCGCCGACATTACGCAGAAGGTGGGAGGAGAGGGGAGTCTCAAAGGCAGGTACTTGGGGGGGGCTACCGGCTACAGCCAGAAAACGAAGCCAAAGTTCTGAACTGATGACAAATGTTTATTCAGCTGGGCTCCACTGACGTCCATGGAGTAGCAGATTTGGGAGGGTGAGAGCGTCAAGTTTACAAAACATCCCAGGCGTTTTGAGATAAGACGGCCTATCAAGGCCAGTCGGGGAGCCGAATGTCATATAAACATGATTATTTTTGGAGACAGGCAGAACTTTAATGACATCTACCTTCAGTCTGTGTCGGTCCACTCGCTTCAGAAATGTCCAAATTAAAAATGACCGTACCAATGGAACCTGTCTCAGAAAATCCCCAAGATGTAATCCATTCAGCCAAAAGTCTGGTTTCTCGAGACATGAACCAAGCCATCATGTAAGGCAGGCAGCCTGACCAGGTCCAGATTAGCTGCCGTATTCCTTTTGTGTTGATAGACCAGGAACCAGCCGAATCCAAAAAGCAGGAACCAGTTATCATAAATCCAATTAAATATGCGTCCTTAAGATCCACAGATGACAGCAGAGATAGACACGTCATCAAGTCTTCCAAGTCGATGAGATATCCAGCTGTGTGCATGCCAACAGGGCAAATCGGCTTGCCTACAGCCTGTCTTCTTGTTGAAGAAATGTTATCAGTTGTGTTGAGGGACCAACTGACCAAATTGAAGTCCATAGTTATGATTCGGAAGATTTTGTAGAAGAGAGGCTCTCGGACAGTTTCACAGACAAGACAAAGCAAAAGCAAAGCGGAGACCGAGAGGAGACGTCTGCCCTTGAGGGAGAGCAAGTGTTGAATGATGGCTTTAAATTTCTTGAGTTTCAACGAGAAGAAGTCTGAAGTTATGTTGTTCCCACCCAATGACACAATCACCAACCAATGCATCGACCTATCCGTTCTGTCACAGTTATTGAAACAAAGAGTCACTAATCTAGGAGTGATACTTGACCCTTCTCTGAAACTCAACTATCATGTAAATGTGATCGTTAAATCCTGCTTTTTCCAGCTGAGGTGGCTGTCTAAGCTGAAGCCCATATTGTCCAAAAATAACCTGGAGACAGTAATTCATGCATTCATTACATCCAGGCTCGACTATTGCAATTCACTCCTTTTTGGTATCAGTCTGACATCCATAGCTAGACCAACTGGTCAAAAATGCAGCAGTCTGATTTTTAACCAGCACAAGCAAAAGAGAGCACATTAGACCTGTTTTGGCCTCCCTGCACTGGCGACCAGTTCACCTTTGAATCCAATTCAAAATTCTCCTTTATGTCTATTGGCCCTCATGCACGAAAATGTTCGTATTCTTATCCTAAATTTCTCCTACTTTTGTTCGTACGGAGTGTTCGTACGAACATGCCACGTCAGATCCAACAAAGTCTTCTATCCACAGGAAACGTGTGTATATGAGCTGTGTAAATAATGATGAATCCCACCTGTTCTATTCACCTGCTCGTGCACGCGGGAGGTCATTTACATAATTCCCACCCCTCAAAACACCATATAAGGCCACGTTTCCTGCCTTCTGACAGCAGGAAGTATCCATTCATTCAAACTCAAGAAGTAAAAGGAGGAACTTCACGCGTTCGGAGTTCTGCTCTCAGTGGCGCGGCTACCCACCCCCACCCCCCGCAAGTGTCGGATGGTCAAATATCTTTAATTTTACTGTGTTACATTATAGTTTCACTTATTCAGAAGAGTGGCACCGCTACCCCCCACCCCCCCGCAAGTGTCGGATGTGGTTTTGAACAGAAGCATTAAAATGTCTCGAAACTACAGTTAACTTCATATTAATATTGTAGTGCATATCTTTTGTCTCCCGTGGGTCGTCCAGTATCAGAAATCAAGAATAAATGGTTTGATCTGAAAATGGCTTCAAACATCGCCGCAGCACAGACAGGAGTGGTCAAGGAATAGTCTGAGATGGATGGTCAATAAATGCCACGCTGCGCAAGATGCGTGCCAACATGTTTTGCAGCACAAAGCCCCGCATCCTTTCTGTGCGATGTTGGAAACAAAAACCCCTGTTCCTGGACTCAGAGTGCACGTGTGTCGCAGAAAGTGGTCCAGACTGGTGGGTCTGCTGGTCTCACTGGTCTAGACGCCTGCCCCCCCCCACACCGCGCTTCTCCTCCATAGCAGCTCGGTTCTTCAGTGCGCGCGGCTCACGGCTCCATCGCCTGCACAACGCGGCGCACGGAGCTGAGGGCGAGGTGATGGAGGCGGAGGAGGGGGGAAGAGGAGGTGGGGGTGGCACACACGCGCAGGTTCCACTCGGCTCGGAACAGATCGGTACTTTGGGCACTTCTTTTTTATGTGTGGCTGAGAGGGACGCACGGTGGAGAGCAGCGCGCGCTCAGCCAACACGTCCTGGAGTCAGGCATGAGGACGTGTTGGGTCAGCAGCTTCTCTCATGCGCGCTCCTCCTGGTCATCGCGCAACCACATTCTGCAGGTTATATTTCGAATCAGATATAATAATCTATTGCTCCGATGGTGTTCGCACAGCAGTCCAGCAATAGCATGAAAATCAGTCTTAATTCGTACTTGTTCTGCGGCGGTGTATGGGGATTTTATGTACCTGGGTGTTAATATGAGGAGGGCTTTGATGACCAAGGGGAGCGCACGGCTCACTGAAGCCTGCGCGACACACCAGACAAATTAAACTTAAAATTATAATTCTAGTTCAAACAGAATAACCTATTGTCAAAAACAATTGTGGTGCGTGACTTTTTTAAACTCAAAATATTTTCTAAATAACGAAATATGAAGTTATTAGTGGAGAAATCCCGTCTGGATGACAGCAGACTGACGCTCCTAAAATATACGACAGGTCCGGACCACTCGTAAATTTTGTTCGTATCTGAAAAAATTCGTAGGATACGAAAACATTGTTGAATGCCACAAATGATCCTAAATCACTCGTACGAACAGTATAAGAACAAATCTGTGCGTACGACCGGTTCGTGCATGAGGGCCATTGTTTATAAATCACTGAACAGCTCTGCCCCCTCCTATCTTACTGATCTGCTGCAGCCATATGTACCACCACGTTCTCTCAGATCAGCAGACCAGTTGCTCTTCACAGTTCCAGGAATCCGTCTCAAGTGCAAAGGTGACAGGGCCTTCTCTGTTGCAGGCCCAAGACTGTGGAACAAGTTACCTCTGCTTGTCAGACAGGTCCCCTCCCTCACAGTTTTTAATCTTGCTTAAAAACACACTATTATTCCCTGGCTTTCGGCACTGTGTGATCTATGCTGAGCCTGTGTGCATACTGTGTTGGTCATATTGCTGTCGTTGTTGTTTATCGACTATTGTTTTTTTGTTTCTACATTCGGTTTCCTGTTATGTTATCTGTTGCTGTGTGCTTGTTCTGTCTGTCCCCGTACAGCACTTTGGTGTGCACTGTCACAGTTTAAAGTGCTTTATAAATACTGTAAAGTGGTATGGTATGGTATGTTGTTCCCTCCGAACGACACAATCACAAACTACTGCATCAACCTTTCTGCTCTAGCCCTGTCAGAAAAAACAAAAAGTCACAAATATGGGAGTTATAATGGACCCTTCCATGAAACTTATCAGTCATGTAAACATGATTGTTAAATCCTGTTTTTTCCAGCTGAGGCAATTGTCCAACCTGAAGCCCATATTGTCCAAAAATAACACGAAGACAGTAATACACACATTCATTACATTTAGGCTTGATTACTGCAATTTGATCCTGTTTGGTATCAGTCAGACCACCATTGCACAACTACAACTGGTCCAGAATGCATCAGCCCGATTTTTAACCAGTACAGGCAAAAGAGAGCACATTACACCAGTCTTGGCCTCCCTGCACTGGCTACTGGTTCACCTTCGAATTCAGTTCAAAATACTCCTGTACAAATTGCTGAACAGTCTCACCCCCCCATCTCTCTTGATTTGCTACAGCCGTATGTCTCACCACGTTCTCTGAGGTCAGCGGACCAGTTGCTCCTCACAGTTCCAGAAACTCCTCTTAAGCGCAGAGGTGACAGGGCCTTCTCTGTAGCAGGCCCAAGTCGGAACGAGTTACCTCTGCTTGTCAGGCAGGCCCCCCTCCCTCTCGGTTTTCAAATTGCGTTAAAAAACTTACTACTATTCTGTAGCTTTCAACACAAGATGATCTGTGTTTTGAACCTGTATGCTTCACACAGGTTAGTTGTTATATTTATTATATACAACGTTTTTATGTCTATATTCTGATTTAACTTCATTATGTATGTTGCTTTATGTGTTGCCTGTTTTTCTGTTTGTACAGCACTTTAGTTGGCCTTGTCACTGTTTTAATTGCTCTATAAATACAGGTAGTCCCCAACTTACGAGCGAGTTCCGTTCCTCCGAGGCGCTCATAAAGCGAAAATTCGTAACTTGGAACGGCCGCCACGTGTCTCGTAAGTCCGGAATTTCGCTCGTAAGTTGGAACGGTTTTGCTAGCGCGACTACAAACACTCGTTTTTCATCGAAAAACTGCTTACGAGTGCATAAAAATGATCGGAAACGTGTGTCCACATGTTTAGCTAACGAACTGTGGTGAAAAAACACAGAAAAACTCGGTATTTTTTGCGTTTTTTCCAAAAATTCGCCAAATCGTAAGTCCGGAACCTCGTAGGTCAGAGCGCTCGTAAGTCGGGGACTACCTGTAAAATGGTATGTATGGTATTAATGAACTGGACTCTGCTCGGTTTTCGTCCTGAACCCACATTGTTCATCTGGCTCGGTCAGGCTGTCACTCCCGTCACTCCTTTGCTAAATGTAGCTTAAAACATTGATTCTTCTTTCTTCTTCTTTCGGCTGTTCCGACTTCAGGGTTCGCCACAGCGAGTCATCCTCCTCCACCTCACTCTGTCCTCTGCATCCTCTGTCCTCACTCCAACTACCCTTCATGTCCTCTCTAACTGCATCCATATATCTCCTCTTTGGCCTTCCTCTTTGTCTTTTTCCTGGCAGCTGCATTTCTAACATCCTTCTACCAATATACCCACTGTCCCTCCTCTGGACATGTCCAAACCATCTCAGTCTGGCCTCCCTAACTTTATCTCCCAGTTGTTCAACATGTGCTGTACCTCTGATGATCTCATTCCTGATCTTATCCATCCTTGTCACTCCTAAGGAGAACCTCAGCATCTTCATTTCTGCCACTTCCAGTTCTTTCTCCTGTCTTTTTGTCAATGCCACTGTCTCCAGACCATACAATATAGCTGGTCTCACCACTGTCTTGTAAACTTTTCCTTTGACCTTTGCTGACACCTTTTTGTCACAAATCACTCCTGAAACTTTTCTCCATCCACTCCATCCTGCCTGGACTCTCTTTTTCACTTCTTTCCCACATTCCCCATTTTCCTGGATAGTGGACCCCAAGTACTTGAAGTCCTGCACCTTTGTGACCTCTGATCAGCCACTAGGGAGCACAAGCCAGTGTATCTCTTGTGCCGGTCCCAAGCCCGGGTAAATGGTGAGGGTTGTGTCAGGAAGGGCATCCGATGTAAAACACTTTTGCCAAAGCCATAATGCGAGTTCATCAAAACATTGAATGGATTGAGGAAAAGAAACGAGGGGAATTATAAATATTTAATTCATCCAACATGAAATCTCTCTTCAACATCCTCATAAAGCACACCTGGGCCAAGTCTCATTCAGAACTGGTCTGCCTGGTGGAAGGACAGCTTCTTGACCTCGCAGGCAAAAAATAAAAACTCAGTTGGTTGTTTTGTAATCGAAGTAAACACAAGCTAACATTATTAAGAACGTTGATTTACCTGCTGTAAATCATCTGATTATCATAGAGTAAAGTCCGACATTGTCGACTCAGTTCTGGTCCACTCAGTGACCGGTGTGGAGCTGTTAGATGAAGCGGTCCCACTAGGCATCAAATCTGTCGACTCTTATCCAAAATCCAGCTTTAATTTTTTGTTAAATTGTTGTTAGCTGAACTTTTAGCTCAGATGAAAGGAGCAGACCGAGGCAGCACACATGCGCATTAGGTGAAGGTACAGTGGATTCGATGGGGG
>JBBPBX010073555.1:0-17796 GCA_038048925.1 Garcialebias charrua
CCACCTACCAGGTGGTGCAGTGAGCAGCCATAGAAAGCGCCCGGGGAGCTGGAGAATTAGATGTGCACTCATAGACACCCCAATATGCATTGAGGCCTAACAATGCCCTAAATGTGGTAGATTAATTTGCTGCAACACTAAATTTAGGTTGTCCTGATGCATTCTCAGTAATCCAGGTAGAAAAATCTAACAAAGTTAAGTCAGGTCTTCTGGACGAATTAAAAAATATATGTTGAAACCCCTCCCTGGGCTGCCACCTTACCGTGGTGGAGGGGTTTGAGTGTCCCAATGATCCTAGGAGCTATGCTGTCAGGGGCTTCATGCCCCTAGTAGGGTCACCCAAGGCAGACAGGTCCTAGGTGAGGGACCAGACAAAGTGCAGCCCAAAGACCCCTATGATGAGTGAAATAAATGGACTAAATGTTCCCTCGCCCGGACGCGGGTCACCGGGGCCCCACTCTGGAGCCAGGCCCGGAGGTGGGGCACGCTGGCGAGCGCCTGGTGGCCGGGCTTTTACCCATGGAGCCCGGCCGGGCACAGCCCGAAGAGGAGACGTGGGTCCCCCTTCCCATGGGCTCACCACCTGTGGGAGGGGCCAAAGGGGTCGGGTGCAATGTGAGATGGGTGGTGGCCGAGGGCGGGGACCCTGGCGGTCTGATCCTCGGCTACAGAAGCTGGCCATTGGGACATGGAATGTCACCTCTCTGGTGGGGAAGGAGCCTGAGCTAGTGTGTGAGGTTGAGAAGTTCCGACTAGAAATAGTCGGACTCACCTCAACGCATGGCTCTGGCTCTGGAACCAGTTTCCTTGAGAGGGGTTGGACACTCTTCCACTCTGGAGTTGCCCCTGGTGAGAGGCGCCGAGCAGGAGTGGGCATACTGGTTGCCCCCCATCTTGGTGCCTGTACGTTGGGGTTCACCCCGGTGAACGAGAGGGTAGCCTCCCTTCGCCTACGTGTGGGGGGACGGGCTCTGACTGTTGTTTGTGCCTATGCACCAAACGGCAGCTCAGACTACCCACCCTTTTTGGAGTCCTTGGAGGGGGTATTGGAGAGTGCGCCTCCTGGGGACTCCCTTGTTCTACTGGGGGACTTCAACGCTCACGTGGGCAATGACAGTGAGACCTGGAGGGGTGTGGTTGGGAGGAACGGCCCCCCTGATCTGAACCAGAGTGGTGTTCTGTTATTGGACTTCTGTGCTCGTCATGGATTGTCCATAACGAACACCATGTTTAAGCATAAGGGTGTCCATATGTGCTCTTGGCACCAGGACACCCTAGGTCGCAGTTCGATGATCGACTTTGTTGTCGTCTCATCTGATCTGCGGCCGCATGTCTTGGACACTCGGGTGAAGAGAGGGGCGGAGCTGTCAACTGACCACTACCTGGTGGTGAGTTGGCTCCGATGGTGGGGGAGGATGCCGGTCAGACCTGGCAGACCCAAACGTATTGTGAGGGTCTGCTGGGAACGTCTGGCAGAGTCTCCCGTAAGACGGAGCTTTAACTCCCACCTCCGGGAGAGCTTTGAACACGTTCCGAGGGAGGCGGGGGACATGGAGTCCGAGTGGGCCGTGTTCCGCGCCTCTATTGTCGAGGCAGCTTATCGGAGCTGTGGCCGCAAGGTTGTTGGTGCCTGTCGTGGTGGCAACCCTCGAACCCGGTGGTGGACACCGGCAGTGAGGGATGCTGTCAGGCTGAAGAAGGAGTCCTATTGGGCCTTTTTGGCTTGTGGGACCCCGGAAGCAGCTGATAGGTACCGGCAGTCCAAGCGGCATGCGGCTCGGGTGGTTGCTGAGGCAAAAACTCGGGCGTGGGAGGAGTTCGGAGAGGCCATGGAGAATGACTTCCGTACGGCTTCGAGGCGATTCTGGTCCACCATCCGGCGTCTCAGGGGGGGAAAGAGGTATGCGACCAACACCATTTATGGTGGGGGTGGCGTGCTGCTGACCTCAACTCGGGATGTTGTGAGTCGGTGGGCGGAATACTTCGAAGACCTCCTCAATCCTACTGGCACGTCTTCCACTGAGGAAGCGGAGCCTGGGGACTTTGGGTCGGGTTCTCCGATCTCTGGTGCTGAGGTCCAGTAAGTCAGGCTCGTTTCCGGTGAGAGTTGGACTCCGCCAAGGTTGCCCTTTGTCACCGATTCTGTTCATAACTTTTATGGACAGAATTTCTAGGCGCAGCCAAGGTGTTGAGAGGATCCGTTTTGGTGACCTTAGAATCGCTTCTCTGTTTTTTGCAGATGATGTGGTCCTACTGGCTTCATCAGTTCGTGATTTACAACTTTCACTGGAGCGGTTTGCAGCCGAGTGTGATGCGGCCGGGATGAGGATCAGTTCCTCCAAATCCGAGGCCATGGTCTTGAGCCGGAAAAGGGTAGCATGCCCTCTCCGGGTCGGGGAGGAGGTCCTGCCCCAAGTGGAGGAGTTTAAGTATCTCGGGATCTTGTTCACGAATGAGGGAAAACTGGAGCGTGAGATCGATAGGCGGATAGGTGCAGCGTCCGCAGTGAAGCGGGCGCTGTACCGGTCTGTCGTGGTGAAGAGAGAGCTGAGTCAAAAGGCAAAGCTCTCAATTTACCGATCGATCTACGTTCCCACCCTCATCTATGGTCATGAGCTTTGGGTTATGACCGAAAGAACAAGATCTCGGATACAAGCGGCTGAAATGAGTTTTCTCCGCAGGGTGTCTGGACTCTCCCTTAGAGATAGGGTGAGAAGCTCAGTCATCCGGGAGGGACTCGGAGTAGAGCCGCTGCTTCTCCACATCGAGAGGAGCCAGTTGAGGTGGCTCGGGCATCTGGTTAGGATGCCTCCTGGACGCCTCCCTGGTGAGGTGTTCCGGGCATGTCCCACCGGGAGGAGACCCAGAGGAAGACCCAGGACACGCTGGAGGGACTATGTTTCTCGGCTGGCCTGGGAACGCCTTGGGATTCCCCCGGAGGAGCTGCTCCAAGTGGCTGGGGAGAGGGAAGTCTGGGCCTCCCTACTTAGGCTGCTACCCCCGCGACCCGACCCCGGATAAGCGGAAGAAGATGGATGGATGGATGGATGTTGAAACGTTTCGGCTTTTATCCAAAATACTATGTCAGTCTGAGGAGCTGCACTAAACTCTGTCTTATAAATAGCCCTTTCTCATAGTAGATCAGCCAGTTTGCTGGTGACATCCAGAACTAGCTGTTCACATGATCAAGGAGGACCATCAGCCTAATGAACAAGTGTTAGGTGTCTGATGGCCCCTTGCTATTCACAGAGGGCTGAGTGATACTAGCAATAACAGCATTGTAAGAGGGGGACAATTGGACATGGATACATTTAGGTTGGATGTGTATGTGTATATAACATGCCCAAACTGTCAGGGTATCAAAAATGTAATTGCATAAATGTAACTGGACCCAGCAGACGTACCTGTGACCAGCTCTCTGACTTCGTTGTCAGTTGTTTTCCTGAGGAGGCGCAGCAGGGCGGGCACGCCGCCGCAGTTCCTCAGAGCCACCTTGTTGCTGTCGGTGGCCTTGCCATAAACCAGGTTCCTCAGGGCTCCGCAGGCGCTCTTCTGAACCTCGGACATCTTGTGGTCCAGCAGGTCCACCAGGTGCTGGATCCCTCCCAAGTGACACACCTGCATGTAAAAGAAATAAAAAAATAAAAATAAACAGTTCAGTAGTTTCCAAACGTTTTCGGTCCAAACCCAAAGGTAACAGCAACAGACACTTGAAACCCCATCGCAGGTTTTATGCGTACAAATGCAGCTAAGATAGCTTAAGCAAGGAGAACGTGACATATGAGACAAACTAAATATCTGTTACAAAATTTCACCCATAATGACTACTTTTTCCATTTTATAAAAGTCATGTAAAACACACCATTAGAAATTACCTTAAACAGTTTAGGGACTTTCATCACTGATTATTCAGTTACATAAATTTAAAAAAATCAGCAGCTAAAATCCTATCTTGAAACCCAGTGTTGATGTTTATAAGGCAGGCATCGCACTGTATTAACAGAAACCCTTCTTCTACTAGAAGATCATCCCTATGGCATAACAAACTAGCAAAAGTGGGTAGAAAAACTGTAAATCATGGAGTAAAGCAGGAATTATTTTTATTGGAGATGTGTTTGAGGGGAACAGTTTTATGGCTTTTTCACAACTGATAACTGAAAACAGAATCCCTAAACAACACTTTTGGAAATATGCACAATGAAGAAGCTGTATATTGTCTGCACAATGAAAACTGCCCCAGATATCTCAGACAGCGTTACAAAAAACTATTACAGAGCAATCAAGGTGCGAGGGGCGGGGTATCTAAATTTTACAGTCTTATGAGACAAGCCAAAACTTGAGGGTCTCAGGAGGGCATGAGAGGAGGATCTACAGGTTGGGATAACTATGGAAAAGTGGAAGGAATTAAATGGATCCTGGTATAAGACATCTAGAGAAATGCATACCCGTTAAATTACATATAGAATCATACAGGTATATAGGCTTTATTGGACTCCTTGTAAAATGACAAGACTCTGTGAGACTGAGTTGTGCTGAAGATGTGAGAAGAATAGGAGAACTTTTTTACATGTTGTATGAATGTGAAAAGATGCAAAATCTATGGGAAAATGTACAGGTTGTCCCTCTTCACTGGATATAGGGTTGCTATACAGCACTTGAAAACACAAACTATTCCACAAATGGTTTGGAGAATCAGAATCAGCTTTATTATCATTGCACCGAAGTACAGCGAGATTATATTCCGTACAGTCATCCGAAAGATGGGCGGAGTGCACGTGGTTACAGCTCCTAGGAGTGCAACCCCTTATTCTTGAGATAGAAAAGGGAAAGACCGTGATGATAGGATAGTGATAGTAAAAAAGATCTCTTCACAGGACATGATTTAAGACATAAAATAAACTCTACCAGCAAGTACATTTATAGACACATTACATGTGTATTTGATGACAAGACAGTGAGATTTGTCCATGAATCACTTCCGGATAGACCATAGTCCTGATACGATGTTAATGTCAGCCGGTACAGCTCTGATAAGCATTCACTGGGGTGCACAGGGGTGGATAAAGCAGAGCCTTCTTAGTTTACACATCCCCAGGAGAAATTTGATAAATTGGCCTACTCAAGGCCAAACGTGAGGCCAGATTCAGATGAGCCACAGTTGTTTTTTGTGCAGGCAGACTGTTTTTTCTCATCAGCCTGGAGATCTGCTGGTACATTCGATAATCCAAAATGGCCAGATTTGTGGGAATTCCGCTTGTCTGTGCTTATTAGCTTCCTCCAAGTTCAACCCCAACATGCTGGCGAGTCCCAGAAGCCACAAGTGGCCTACAATTCTCATAAATTGATTCCAGCTTACGGTTGAGCTCATAAATCAGCTGAGTCTGAGAGCCCAAATTGATCCTTCACATAAAGTTGACAGTTTTGCCATGGCTTAAACTGCTGTTGATAGCTGATAACATAGGTATGCGATGGTACCAAAAAGCAGAAACCCTGCTATTATAAATCCAATGATATATAATTCTTCGGCATCCTCCTGAGACAATACAAAAAGGCACAACATTTTCCACTCTCTCCACGGATCCATGACGTACCCTGCAGCATGCGTCTCAGAGGGGCATGAGGGTTCTCCAAGACCCTGTTGCTTGGTTGAAAAAAAAATTTCTATTGCGTTGAAAGTCCAGCTGACCAGATCCATGACAGTAATTTACGATTCGGAAGATGTGTAAATAGGAGCTCCGATACACAAGACAGAGCGCAAAAAAGCAGGAGGAAGGCAGGAGAGGGAAGAAAATGTATTCGTCTTGCTCGAGAGCGAGTGAGGAAAAAAAAGAAATTAATAAATCACCAGCTATGAACAGCTGACTTTCAGTCTGAACAATAAAGAGGAGAGATTCATAGAACTGTGGGGTCCATGCATGAATCTTGTGCGGGATGGGAGTGGATGAGACGTGGATTTTGTCTGTGACGTGGGGAAGCGGAGTTTGTGTGGGAGGCAGGAGGCGTGCTGGAGGATCAACCCTAGCATAGAACTAGGAAAGTTTTAATTACATTTTGTTTGTTTGTTTGTTTTATGTATTTATTTATGCGTTTTCATCTTTTTTGTTGTTGTTTTGTCATACTATGGTTGTACTGCAGCCATTGTTCACGTTTAGGCATGTTAGTTGTTTGGCTGTAAGCAATAAAGAGTACATTACAACAAAAAAAACAGCAGCTAAAAATCAAACTAAATTACAAAAATAAATTTGTTTGGATATTCCGGACACGTGTAGAAGCAGACAACGCTAAATAAACGTGTCTCAGGGGAGCAGGAGCCTCTCTCTTCTCTTCTGTGTTCGAACTCCGGCTAAACAAGCAGTCCAATTAAAAGCTCCTCACCGAACAAACTCAACGGCACTGAAATGCCTCTCGCGTGTGAAGCCACTGTGTTGGCGTTAGCTGCGGCAGTGGAAGCAGAAAACAGATCGCTTCATCGCCGAAATGTTTGGCAGCAGCTCAGTTAAAGTTGTTTTTTGGAGCAGATGGTGCTTTGGCTCAGATCTCCGAGTAGACTCAGAGCAGCGATGCATAAAGAAAGAAAAACTAAAAGCTACTCCGAATGAATCTTAATTCTGCTGTTTCACATTAATGTCCCTGAATGGTTCGACATGTCCAGCATCTCTTTCCACCTGGCTCGTGAGTCGTGACGTGTTGTCCTGGTATTTTTATCTCGGCGTGTCAGCATCACTTTACCTCCACCTTGACCCTGTTGTCTCCAAAGCACAGGTGCTGAAGGTAGGCCGCAGCGTTGCCCTGGACGGAGGGGAAGTGATGCTGCAGCATGTGGATGACCTCTGGCAGCTCGGGGTCGCGCCACGCAAACTCCCTGAAAAGAAACAGAGAGGATGGTGTCAGTCAATATCTAGAAACACTTTGGATTTATTGTTTTACAGCTTTATGACAGTTTTAACGTAACTACAACAGAATGTAGCAACTTCTGTCCTTGATTCTAAAGAACAGTACAAAAAAAACTAGTAGGGAAGTATTAAAGGGGACCACACATGCAAAATTCACTTTTTAATGTTTTTTTTTTACTCAACTTTGGGTATGTACTTCATAAAAAAACAGTCCTAAGGCCAAAGAAATGCACCCAGTGGTTTATTTACTCTAAGTAGATTTATTTGTCTGTGATAAAAACGGTTCGTTTCTCACTTCCTGCGGTTTGTGACGTCACAAACCGCAGCCACAACCCACCCCAACCTGAGTCCAGCCCCTCACCTAGCAACCCCTGGTTAGGCTCAACCCACTTCTGTATTAAACACATGACTGTTGTTTTTCATGATTTCATCTCATCTTTTGTTTATATGTTCTTAATTTCATGTGTACAGCACTTTGTTGCAGCTGTGGTTTTTTTAAATGGCTTTATAAATAAAGTATAATTGTTATTTTTATGTTTTAGTTCAATTTTTAGTGTATTTGCGATCGCTCCCAACGCGCAGCCGGCAGAAATTAAACGAGCAGACCCCCGGCGTAGGGACCGGCGGCAACGGGACCCTCTTCTGGCGGATGGAGCGGAGCTTCAACTGTACAGCCTCGCAGCAGCCTCGCAGCAGCGAGGACCTTCTCCATACGGATTAATTTACGGGAGACACTTGGTGAACTTTGTGTTGTCTTGACTGGAACAGCGATAACTCCCAAAATCGCCGCGTGCAACGAGCGGAGCTGGCGAACACCGGAAGAGGAACAAGCTAACATTAGCATCGGATTCGGGTGGTCTCATGCTAAAAGGAGCAGCAAATTGCGGCGCGCTCAGACGGGTTTCGGTAAGTTATCTTAAGCTAGCACTAACAGTAAGTCAAATGAGTAATAAAAAAAGAGCTAATTTTAAAACAACAACACATTACAGATACTGGCTGTTACAGAGGGCGTAAACAGATCTTTGAAGGGCGTGGACTTCACAGAAACCGGTCGTTCAAAACGAAAGTTAAAAATGGCAGAATTAAAAAGGGTATAATTGATTATCTAAGAATTATTTTGTGTATTAAAATGAATTAATATTGTCAAGATAGCACACAGACATAACATAAAAATTTTAAAGACCTATATGTGGTCCCCTTTAAAATGTCAAGACTGTGTTGACGGCAACATCACATTGGAGAGAAAGCTATTAGCTGGATTGATGCTAGCATCTAAAATCACTTCTGTTGTGGAAAATACATTATTTCATGCTACAATGAAAATGCTTCTTTCAATGAACGTATATCGCCTTTCACTTTGCGTACAAAAGACACTGAGCAATCTATTAGTTCTCATATATGTTGAGAATAACTCTCATCTACTACCACATAAAACTCCTCTCTTGCTCTCGACGAAGACGTACGCTCTCTTTCCCTCTCCTGCCAGCGGGTTCGGATGTTGTCAGTCCATAGAATGGGCGTTATCAACTGTTATCATCCCCATTCGTAGCGGAGAATAGGTAACCTACTACCTACTAGCATGTTTAACAGAACGTTATCAGCGTTATAATCGCTGTGAGTAGGCAGCGTGTTTCCGTCAACCCGGAAGTGTAGCGTTTTTTTTTTTTTCAGCTTATGTGACAGTTTTCCTCAACCTAACCTTAAACCTGACCCAGAGGACCAACCCTAAACCTAACCCAGTTACCCTTGTGCCTAAACCTAACCAAGACCCTAAACCTAACCCAAGACAGTTTACTCGAAAGTTTAACACTTTGCTAAAGACGGAGCCTGCTGTCATCGCTTGTAACGGTGACAACGTACCTTTAAACCTACTAGTAGGTACAGTAGGGGCATGCTGAGTGATAGGAATGGGGGTGATAATAAATGATAGGGGCCATTTAATGGACTGATAACATCCGAAGCGGGTGCTCCTGCCTCCTCTCCTGCTATTGCTCTTCTGCTCTTTTTTTTGTGAGCCTTTTTCAGAGCCCCTTTTTGCATGCCTTCTGAATTGTAAACTATGATTGTTTATCTGGTCTCTCAATGCAATTGATAAAAATTTCCCAACAAGAGGACAGGGTGAAGGAGAAAACTGAAAACTGGATTCTGCTTTTTGGATTTGGTGGAAATCTGGATTGTTGACAAATTCAGAAATGTCAGCGGCTGTTTAAGCTGTCAGGAATGTGTGTGACGGGCTTGGCAACACTCAGACTGTGTGCGAACTATCTGTGGACCTGTATCAGAGCTGAGCAGGCAGGACTGTGGAACTTTGTGGCAGTGGTCTCAGACAGTTGGAAGGAATAGCTCTTGAAGAAGTTGTAAGCCTGACTTCGGCGTAGGTAATCACAATTCAGCTATTTGGAGTCGCCATAAGATGTACTTGTGAGACTGTAAAAGGCGAATGCGGAAATTAAAGAGCTCAGCCTGACACAAAACAGTGTTGAAATTTGAATCTGGCTCTGGCCTTGCAGGCTGACTTTCCCAACTTCTCCTTGGATGTTATGATCCCCCACCTACAACCCCCACCCCTCACCCCTGAGAACATCTGTGGACACTTATCAAAGTGGACAGGCTAAAAGACTAACGTCTTTATCAGGACTATGGAAACTATCTGGAAGTGTTCATGGACAATCTCAACATCTTGTCATCTTCGTGCCCCCTCAACCCAAAATGTATTATGTCTCTCTATGTTGCTTGCTGAGGTATATTTTTATCTACCTTACACTGTGCCCTGTGCCTCATGGTGTGAGACATCTTTTATTATACTTTCTCTCCTCATGTTTTCTTCCCCATTTCTTGTCTAATTGATTGGGGCAGCGCTCATAGGGAGCAACAGCCCCAGTACACTTTCGTCTATCCTTCAAATGGCTGTATGAAACAAAATTTTGCTGTACTTCATTGTACAATGACAATAAATTTTATTCTGATTCTGATCAAGACGTAGATAAAAACCTATTAAAACATTGAGTTACAGTCATTTTTGTGGTTGTTAAAGTCATTAAAGGGAAACATCTCAAATGAGGCTCCCAAAAGTTAATCAGTTGTAGATACATCCAATGATTATTTTGAGAACAAAAAAGGGTTATATCATGTCATCTGGACCAGTTCCTTTAAATGAGAGGCTGATTATTATGAGAGTTTCAGGTAACAGATAGATAAGATAACACGCACACACCCCAAACACACACATGCTTTTCATGGCAGCAGGCAATAACTACAAACTGACAGCTGTTTTAAAACCATTGGAAGTTAATGTACTGGACTTTATCTCTTATACTAAGGTAATTTTAGACATTTTTTACTTCTGTAATAATCTAAATCTAAGTAGTTTGGAAAATAAGGACAAAACATAAAATAAGAAAATAAATGGAACATTTAATCAGTAAAAGTGCAAACTGATCTGGACAAACAGTGATATAATTTGCCCTTTTGTCTGTTATCTTTGTGTTTATCTGGTCTTTATTTCCTTTCCTGATCCTTGTTTTTGACTCTGTCTCCCTCTTGTGGTCCGTCCCAGCTGTTGCACCCTCATGTAATAGCCTATATGCCACGGGGGGGCGTGACGTACTTCCGGCAAAATGCAACACCTACCCGCCACTTCCGGTTCCCATCCACCTCCGCTGTTGTCAGCGTTAGCTCCTAGTAGCCTACCATGACAACGAGCCGAAACGGGAAGCGGCTGCGCGCTACCGGCACTACACGTGAGTACCGTTGTGTCCGCCCACCGGTGGGAACAGCTGTTCCGCGGGGGGGTTTCGGCGAACATATATCGCGGCTATCCGTAGGGGGAACGTCGCCATAATTTTATATGGTTTTATATGTGTATAGAGTTGTTATTGGTGTGTATGCAGATGTTTTATTAATTGTATTTAGTCATTTATGTTCGTGTCTTTCCCGCTAACCGGAAGTGCGCCGTCTGTGTAATGACTGCGGAGGTGCTGGAACGGAAACCCGTGGCATATAGGCTATTAGCTTCTGCCACTACCTGTTGTCTCTCCCAGCTGTTTGTCATTTGTCTGTCGTTAGTGTGTAGTATATAAGTCTGCATCTCCGGTTCCTTGTTATCTGGGCATTGTCTCAAGAAGACTCCTTGTTCCTGTTCTGCACCACGTCCTGGTTTTGTCTCCATTAGTTTCTTCTCATGGTTCATGAAAGTTGTTGCTGCCACATCAGCCCTTTTGTTTATTTTCATTAAATGCCTTATTTACATTTAACCTGTGATATATCATGTGGTGTACCGCAAGGATCTGTACTTGGTCCTAAGTTGTTTATTTTGTATATTAATGATTTAGTGGATGTTTCGTGTATCCTTAAATGTGTTATTTTTGCTGACGACACTACATTCTTTTATTCTGGTAATAACTTGGAGTAAATGTTGGAATTGACGAAGAAGGAATTTGTTAACATACAAAATTGGTTTAATTTAAATAAGTTATCACTAAATATCAAAATGTTTAAAAAAAAAACAAATAATATGATTTTCAGTAATAAAAAGATAACTACCGTACTGAGTTCCTTTCAGAATCGACGGGGTTGAAATATGTAGAGTAAAAGAAATTAAATTATTGGGTGTAATTATTGATGATAGATTGTCATGGAAGCAACACATAAATTCCGTTAAAATTAAAATATCCAAATCCATTGCAGTACTATATAAGGTAAAGGACTTAGTTAATGATAAAGCTTTGTTTTTGCTGTATAATACAATCATACTACCACATTTACAGTATTTTCTGGTGTATAGGTCGCACCTGTGTATAGGTCGCATTGTCCAATTATCACCAATAGATTGGAAAAATCCCTAGATAGGTCGCACTGGTGTATAGGTCGCACCTACGTTTAGCTCTGCTGCAAATGTCTGCCACAGGAGCGCACAGCAAGGCTTTTAAGAAGATTAACACTTAAAAACAATTATTTGTTTGATAAAAATTATAGCAAATATATGTCTGAGCTGAACTTTTCCTTAATAAATGAACGTAATTGTGAAATGAGCTGGATTAAAAAATTTGTTTCACCGAAAGTGATAACAAGCCATATATAGGTCGCACCTGAGTATAGGTCGCAGGCCTTGAAAAAACCATAAAAAGGTGCGACCTATACACCGGAAAATACGGTAATTTATTGTGTTGAAATCTGGGGTACAGCATGCAAAACTACAACAAAACCTATTTTTGTTTTACAGAAAAGAGCCTTAAGGATAATAACTAGAACGCATTATCATCATCCATCTGGTGTATTGTTTTATAAATTGAAGTTACTAGGATTTTATGATTTGGTGGAATATAATATTTTTTTACTAATGTATAAAGCACAAAATAACACTCTACCTTCAAATATTCAAAAGCTTTTTGTAAAGAGGACAAGTTGTTATAATTTAAAGGGTACAGATATTTTTGTTAAACCACAATATAGAACAAGTTTAAAGGGTCGTTTTACTTTAATACATGGAATTGGTATATGGAATGGATTGGAATATGATGTTAAAGTTGCACAGTCAATATCTGTATTTAAGAAAATGATTAAGAATAGTTTGTTGAAAAGTTATGTGTGAATGTTACATATTTAAAATCTCTATAAATTAGTTATATTATTATGAGTTATAAATATGGTTTATGGGTAAATTTTGCTTGAATTGATTGTTTAAATTGATTTTTTTTAAAGGGGCAGATATTATAAGATTATCTTTTTCTTCTGCTTCCTTTCATTTTAAATTTGTTCTTTATTTTTCTATATCATTCTGTAATTTTTTTGTTGTTTTGTGTTTTAAATTTGAAATGAATAAATTATTTAAAAAAAATAAAATAAATAAAATAAAGATTTCTCCGAGTCCTCCCTGCAATTTAGGTTCAAACCACCACCAGATCTTTACAAAACAACTCTTGTGTTCATTCAACACATACTGTCTCACTATAAGGTGTTTCAAACTGGTTACAACAAAAAAGAAGTACAACTATTTTTAAAATTGTAAAAACATAACATTAAAGCTCTGCTGTATTAATGGAACATCTGTCTTTACACAGCTGGTCCTAGATAAACACACGGCTGACGTTAATTTGAGTTCTGAGTCGCACGTAGAACATCAGAGTGCTGCAGCAGATGGTGAGGGGCCCCAGACAGAAAACACCTAAAGCCTTTTAAGTTCTTCAACATGTTTAGAACAACACTCCAGCCGTCGGTACCTCGGGTCCTTATGGATGCTCTCGATGGATGGAGTGCGGGTGATGACTCGGTCAACGAGCGCTGAGTGTCTGTGGGAGTAGACGGGCTCGGTGGACACCCTGATGGAGTCAGCGAATGCAGCTGCAGAGTTCACCCCAAAGCTGGTTCTTTGGTACGGCAGCGTGCCGCAATGGCTTGTGGTCCGAGGAAGAGTCCCCATACCTGAGGATGCAATAGATGTGTGAGTTAGGTTTGGTTTCACTGAGCGTGTATAATGAACACTAGGATCTAAACAGATTCAAAGAGAACATAATTAATTATTTAAGGTTGTAAAACAGGTTTTGAGCTATTCTGAAGGACAAACAAAGTCTGAGAGCTGACAGGTAAAACCAATATACAGTAAATTACGATCAAAACACATTTTAGATGACTTCTTGGAGGCTTGGCTAAGTGGAGATGCCAAATCTACCTTTTAGGATCATTTTAAGGACACAGAAGTGTTCAATCTAATTTAAGTTTAAGGAGCCACGGTTCTCACGTTTCTACAATCTACATTTGACATCATTCAGTCAGACTTATTCCATCCCAAGCTGGTGCTGCTAAATGCTGACATTATTTACAAGAATGCTCCTACAAGCACCCTGCAGATGTTGGACACTGTCTATCGCGGCGTGCTAAGAATCATAACTGGCTGTAACTACCGTAACCATCACTGCACCCTGTATTTACAGTACTGGTAAACTGGTCATCATTAACTTCACACAGACTCTCACACTGGTTCATCTTCTTCTACAAATCCTCCTTGGTCTGCTACCTTCTTATACCTCCTTCCATATGTCACGTCGTCAGTGCAGCTACAGCGTGTACTCTCAGGACATCATTACCTGCAGTACAGTATTCTCTCAGTGCAGACTGAACTTGGCAAAAATACCTTGTCCTACTCTGCTCCTGTAACCTGGAACACCTTGCAAGAGGAATTGAAGTTGTCCACCTTCATTTCTTTACAAGATACAAGAGATACAAGATACAAGAAAGGTTTATTGACATTGCATCAATTTTCACCGATACAGCGTAAGTATGTAATTACAGTCATCCAGGAGAGAGATTAGTGTAACAAGCTGCAGCTGAACAAAACATATTTTATCGATATGTTCTTAGCGCGGCCTACCCATCTGTCCCCAGATGAAGGTCAAAGATAGGAAAACAGGATAAGACACGGGGTTTACAGCGTTGATATTAAAAAAAGATGAATCACGTTTTGTCTTCAAGACACCGCGTGATCCAGTAAAAACCATATCAAATAAAGCACATTTAGTTACAGGACAAGATGCATTTATGACGGCAGGCGGGAGGAAACAGTCTGTGTGCAACAATTCTAGATAAGAAACAGTTCGCTGGTCTCAGAGCTCGGCTCAAACCAAGAATGCACACAGAAACCTCTCGGGGGAGGGGTAGGGGGGCAGCGGGTTCTTCAGCTCCCAGTCTAGGAGAAGATTTGTAGCCTTCAACAGTCCAAGGCCAGAGGCCAGATTAGATTAGTTGCTTTATTTTCCAGTCAGACCACAGTGTTCTTTTACTGCGGTCTTTAAGTCCAGGTTCTGTTCTCTGGGTCCAAATCGCCGAATTCGTGTCAGGTTCCGAGCTAAAAGATCCCTTCCGTATGTGCCCTGTTTGAATCCGAGCGGCTGTAAACGAGTCCACAGTTCACACTGCAGGTCCGCGGCAGCCACCGCTTCTCTCACCGTGTGACACAGCCCGCACAACAGCTGGGAAGGTCCTTCATAGCCTGGATCAAAGCATTTTCGCTGAGCGGAGGTCCTCGTCAGCACGCCAATCGCCGCGGTCCCCCTCAGCCCTTCAGTGGCACGAGCCACCAGTGTCCCAATAAATCACAGAGATTCCACGTCCCCGACAGAAAGAGCGGACAGCTGCATTAGCCTGCTCATAGAGTCCATAATGCAGCTCACCGCCTGCATGTCGATAGGGCGCCCTGGCTCTCCCTGGCCAGTGCGCTTCGCAGAAATTTTTGTTGTCGATAGAATCGATAAGTGAAATAGCCCAGAAGACAGTCCACGCACATAATTCCATTCCAAATTGGTTCGAGCGAGCGCTGAAGAGTTATAGACGAGACAAATGCAGAAGCGGGGGAGGGAATGCAGGGAGATGTAGGAGCAAAAGGAGATGCGACCAGTCCCTGCCGAGAGCGGAAGTAGAAAGGTGCAGTCTGCAGTTTCTGTAGTGCAGTCAGTAAGTTTTCTAAAAATATATTTTTAACATATTTCTTCACTTTGTCACTATCTCCTGACAGACTGATGTTAGACAAAGTAATCTTTGAAAAAACTATAGTCCCCTTGCTTCTCCAGGTGTTACTAAAAGCATTTCTAAAAAGCCACAGTGACCCGCCGTTAACCAGCCAATAAAAACAGAGTTTGTAACCAGCCAATAAAAACAGAGCTTGAATTTGAATCAGCCAATAAAAACAGAGCTTGAATTTGAATCAGCCAATAAAAACAGAGCTTGAATTTGAATCAGCCAATAAAAACAGAGCTTGAATTTGAATTTCAGCAGAGCAAGGGAGAGCAGAGCCATATATGGCTCTGAGGGGAGGGATCAGAATGCTTTGCCTGTTGAAATTTTTTCTAAGTGCTGCATTCTACATAAACTGCAGACTGCACCTTTAAGGGATTTAAAAAATTTGACAAGGTCAATAGTAAAATCTAAAAAAATAAATATGGTCGTTTTGAGTATTTTGTCTTGTTTTATGAGGCATCTTGATTTTGTTGGTTTTATAATAATAATAAAAAAAGTTCTATGTGTTGGCATCATTGTATGTTCCCATACAATGGTGAAATTAGTTCTCTGCATTTAACCCACCGCACCTGGGATATACACAGTTGGAGCAGTATGTACCGGTAAGCGCTTTTACTGTATAACACCAATTTTTATTTTTATTGCTTTTTAATGTTGTATATTGTTGTTGTACTCTATATGTTGTCGGTCTGAAACAGGTCTCTAGTGAAAATTAATCCTCTTGACTCAGTGAGACTACCTGTATAAATAAAGGTTGAATAAATAAATACTGTAAGAAATGATCGCAAGCAATGAGAAGAGTTTCTGAGACTGTTTGCTAAATTTTTTGTGACAGTGTTAGAAAAAAAATATTTAGTAAAATATTCCTCTGCAGAACTGACTTGATGATGACCAATTGAATTTTAAGAAGAATATGTTTCTAGTAGTAAACATCCTTGAGAAACCACATGTTCACCTTTCTAACCACCCAGTCGTAGGAGTCACGTTGAGGTTCAGTACCTGTGTTTGTCCTGTAGAAGGAGCCCTGGGGGTCTTGGGTGGGGCTGTGGAAGAGGGGGCTTTGGAAAGAGTGTTCATCGAAAACGGGCGTCATGTGGCAGTCCGGAGACAAGGCCGCCCTCAGCTCTGGATCTATCTGCACTCCATGGCCGGCATATGAGCTGTGAAGTCCTGCAGGGGAAAAAAGAGCACCTGAAGACATTTTATTTATACGACAAAAATATTGCTTCTGAATAATGCTTTATGGCTGTATTTTGGAACAACAAGAAGGTCTGGGGTTTGAAACTCGGCCACAGGTTCTCTCCAGGTACTCCAGTTCAAACAAGATCAAATCAATGTGTGTCAATGAACGAATGAAGGGCAAAACAAGAAACCATCGAAATTCAGTGGGTTACTTGTGTTTAGTACTTAAAAAAACAGGTTGTCTGCTCAACTTGAATTCTGATCTACATCTGATCTGGCTTATTTCAAGACGTTGTGCAAAAAATCTGCACGCAATGTAGACAACAGTGCATGTTGTGCTGCAGGACTCTAGTCACTCGCAGCTAGTTGCAGGCATCGACATCAGGAAGTCAAACCAGCATGGTAACGGGAGTTCTCCTTCCTCCTCACAGTGGATCAGCTCCAAAAATGCTCCAATTATAAAGAGGCTTCAAGGCACCAGGGAGGGGGGCAGTGGGGTTGGGAGCCTTGGTACATCAGTTTAGTAATTCAAGCAAAAGATTTGAACATAAACTTGCTGCTATTCTTCTTTAATTGGTTTTATCTTTCAGATTGAGAGTAATAATTTGAGTTTGGAACAAACGTTGGACCTTTATGTCTCTTATTGGTTCTTTGGTGACACAAACCAAATCAGTAATGTTCGACTTGGAGGAAAGTTAAATGCTAAATACTACGATGTGCCAAAAGGAACAAGGATTAAAGCTAAGAAAATGAGGGGTTTAATCGTATCTGCAAAGCTGACTTTACGTCATTCAACCTTTATTTATAGAGGTTAGACCCATTGAGCTTCAGGGGCTCATTTACAAGAGAGACCTTCACGTCATTAACTGAGTGAAAGAGGGCACAGTTTAACCCTGCAGTATCCCCATGAGAGCCAACTCTCTTCTGCTGTTTGCTCATGCACGTCAGGCCAATAAACATGTAATTAATTTAGCAGAGTACAGGAAGTTCTCATCTTTACACGGCAGGGTAGATTATTTTCTATTTCTTGCATGAAAAGTGGCCATAGATCTCTTTTAAATCGCCTCAAAATTGATTGAAATGGCTTCAATGTAAAGTGTAAAAGCTGTCAGGTGTAGATATGAACACGCGCACGCCTGTGAGGCGCATCAAATGTCTGTGAATTGATAAGGGAACTTCCATTCTCACGGAGAAGGAAACTGTGATGAATCAG
>JBBPBX010073556.1:0-17796 GCA_038048925.1 Garcialebias charrua
ATATATATATATATATATATATATATATATATATATATAAAACAAAGCCACATTTTTCTGTTTAAGGTGTTGGATGATGTGATCAAAACTCCCTACACGTCACCTTGTTCAACTCTTCTTGCCCATGGAGAACAAAGCATCGCAGGAACGCAGATGGAGAACCCTGCTGTTAAAGTGGATAAAAGCTAAATCAAACTATGACAATAAACTTTTTGTGATGCATTTTTTCAGTGTGTCTGTTTTAAAGGTTACAAACTAAGGAATGTCTTATGGTGACATGTTTATAAAAAAATAAAAAGCCAGCTTCCTTTTGACTTCTTCAGTTGTTATTAAAATGGGTAAAGGTTTATATTTGTATGAAATATTATTTAAGCTGCAGATTGTGCCAAAATTAATGCTTTTATATTTTTTACTAGTTTTTATTTGTGTATTTTTATCCATCAACAATTAAGCATTCTATATTCTTTATTGTAAATTTACATTTATTTACAACAAAAACAAGTTTAGATGCATCTTCATCCATCCTGTTTGGTCCAAAATATGCAGCTGAGACGTCTGGAATGGAGACCTGTCCAGGATGTCTCTGTGATGGACTGGAGATCTGTCCGGGGGGGTCCCCTGCCTTCACCCAGAAAAACAGAAAAATGTGGCTTTGTTATATATATATATATATATAATACATTTACATAAATGTTATATATGACTGCCTGATCACAAAACGAACACACACACCCTGATGTTCAGCTATGACATCAATATATGTTATTTTGACAGTATTTGATGTAAATTTATTTTTAAATGTAATGATTGACGTATAAACTACTGTTTTTATATATATTTATATATAGTGAACATGTAAACATGCAAAGTACAACAGTGGAAATATGAATGGTGTTTTTCAGAACGTATGTTTGAATAAACTTCTAAAATAAAACAGATAATTTAAAAAGGACTCATTTTTTTAGACTATAAATTAATGTTGAATGATTATTAGATAAATTTATTAATGTATTACCGTTTCAGTGCTCTGTAAAAGAGTTAGATGTGGAAGAATCCCTTCAGCCTCTAATGGTACGTCCACACCTAATGGTGTGGTCACACCGAACAGCGTTTCAACCTCCAAAAAGCTCGTCACGCACGCAAGTGGACGCACTTGGTGTCGGGACCTACTTGGACCAGAAAGCCAGAACGCGAAACTGCTGCGGGGTGTGTGGGAGGAGCTTACCGGTATACAGAGTCCTGCGCACTCCGCCAGGCGAGGAGCTTTTTATTTCCGTCTCTGTGGAGCAGACTTGACTGGTCGTGAAGGACTTGTCGCGAACACACAGCTACAATGAGTTTCTCTTCCATAGTACACGACCTCGCGGGTCTTTTCTGTGTCCCACAAACAATACGTCACATAGTGCGCGCGCCCCCTCGTTTCCGCGTCACATAGGGACTCTCCCCCTCTCTTCTCCCCCCGACTCTCCCTGATTGGTTGACACACCAACCAATCAGGGAGAGTTGAGCGGCGTTTGAAAGTTTGAACCGCGAAATCTTCAGCATGTTGAATGCGCGGTTTGGAGGCTGAAGCCGGTTCACGTGCACGGAAAACGCTTTCCAGCACGCTCAACACGCACGCGACGTGACGCCCGACGCCAAGACGTGGCTGGAAGCGCGTCCCCCATTGACTTTACATGTAAACTGGACGCTCCTGCTGCTGAAAAGCTGTTCGGTGTGATCACAGCATAACAGCGTTTCAACTTCAAAAAAGCTCGTCACGCACGCAAGTGGACGCACTGGACCCACAGTGGTGTCCAGACCAGAACGTGAAACTGCGGCGGTGTGGCGGCGGGGGGTGTGGGAGGAGCTTACCGGTATACCGAGTTCCTCACTGCACTCCGCCAGGCAAGGAGCTTTTTATTTCTGTCTCTGTAGAGCAGACTTGACTGGTTCGTGAAGGACTTGTCGCGAACACACAGCTACAATGAGTTTCTCTTCCATAGTACACGACCTCGCGGGTCTTTTCTGTGTCCCACAAACAATACGTCACATAGTTGCGCAATACCCCCGTCCCCTCGTTTCCGCGTCACATAGGGACTCTCCCCCTCTCTTCTCCCCCCGACTCTCCCTGATCAACCAATCAGGGAGAGTTGAACGCCGTTTGAACGGCGAAATCTACAGCATGTTCAAGACGTGCTTTGGAGGCTGACGCGGGTTCACGTGCACGGAAAAACGCTTTCCAGCACGCTCAACACGCACATGACGTGACGCCAAGGCGCGTCCCCCATTGACTTTGCATGTAAACCGGACGCTCCTGAAGTTGAAAACGCGTTCGGTCTGGATGTACCATTAAAGTTGCTGCTGCAGAACTCAGACACCTGCTCACTTCCTGAACGTGACACCTCTCATGAAAGCAGCAGCAGCAGGAAGAAAATAAAACGGATAATTTAAAAAGGACTCATGTTTTTAGACTATAAATTAATGTTGAATGATTATTAGATAAATTAATTAATACCGTTTCAGTGCTCTGTTAAAGAGTTATCCCGATCAGCCTCTGCAGAACTCAGACACCTGCTCACTTCCTGAACGTGACACCTCTCATGAAAGCAGCAGCAGCAGGAAGAAAATAAAACCCTGCTGTTTCTTGTTGATCACTCAAAATAACTTCTGCTTCACGAACTGAAGCCAAATCGCTAAAATATCAACTTTTAAATTGCTAAATTCGTCTGATGCGTCTGCATTCTCCGCCATTGCGCGTTGGAGCAGGCATCTGGACGTGACGTCACCGGCGCTAATTTTAAACTATTTTTGAGAGGAATTTTCATTAATTTAACATTGTTTTAGCAAAAACAATCATAGTTCAATGTTAAAATATATATATATGTTGTGCCATTTTATGGAAAGT
The DNA here is from genome assembly GCA_038048925.1 of Garcialebias charrua. Lineage (NCBI taxonomy): Eukaryota > Metazoa > Chordata > Actinopteri > Cyprinodontiformes > Rivulidae > Garcialebias > Garcialebias charrua. The sequence continues at coordinate 2,888 of JBBPBX010073556.1, forward strand.
TCAAAGATGATGTCAGGGGAGCTTTAAAGACATGCAAGAATCACTAAGACCTTTGATGCATTTAATTCTCAGTTGGAGGGGCTGATGAGTTATCACTGAATGTTATTTTTATTTTTTGGATTGTTTTTGTGCTTTTTGTGTTTTTCGGCACCAGGTTCCTCTGGCTCGCTCTGAGGGGAACCTCCTTGAGCTGATGGAGAGTGTGTGTGAGAGGATGCAGGACTACGGGGAGCGCACGGACCCTGCCACGAGCAGGAAGTCCTACATCAGGGTCAAGTCTCGGAGCGGTGAGGCCATGGACCTTTCTGAGGCCGCGCTGGACTCTAGAGTCACGTCCAGTTTAAAGTTTGCAGTGAGTACAGCTTTCTGTGCAGCCCTCTGCACAATCCAAGGAGTTTGAATGAATGTGATTTAGTCCTGACCTTTATTAACCCAACTTATTTACTGTAGTTGGGGACTGCCTAGACACCTATTATTATTATTCACCTCAGAAACTGGTTTCTTTACATTAAAACTCTTCCGTCAAATTTAACGCGGCCTGAACCACAACGTGTACCCCCTCACAAATGTTATATCAAAACAACTGGCTTGTTACCGTGTTGTGTGCTATTACCTGTACACTTTAATTGGCGTTTCGAGTTACCATGGCTATGTAATTTGCTAACAAAGACCCCATTTTCCTCTACATAAAACACCTGACAGAACACTCCTCACACTAACTGCTACTGTGAAGTCACATGCCTTAGTGTAGAGGTCCCTGTAGTTTGAAATTCACAGAAAGTAATCATCAGATAAATGTCTGGAACTGATTAACGTTCGGAGACGTTTTGATGCAAGATGGCTGCCCCAGCTACCCCAGCAAACACAATTTGACCATAACTCAAGTCATTCTTTGAGATACAGGTAGTCCCCGACTTACGAGCGAGATCCGTACCTACGGGCCATTCGTAAGTCGAAAATTCGTAAGTAGGATCACCCAAAATAAAAAAAATAAAAATAAAATAAAAAGATGTACAGTCACCAAGCACTTAGCCTATCCTAACACAGTTTTTAAAGATGAAGGAATGAGTTGAATTGTCTCCCTTTCACATAAAGGGAGCTAGCTCCCTTTATGTGAATGGTGCTTGCTAGGGAGGAGGGAGACAATTCAACTCACTCCTTAACTATGTTAGGATAGGCTAAGTGCTTGGTAACTGTACAGTACTGTACATTTATTTATTCATTATAAAAAATTAAAAAATATATATTTTTAATGACATTCATATTCGTAAGTCCAGAACCTCGTATGTCGATGCACTCGTAAGTCGAGGACTACCTGTATTGAGCTGCAATGTGGTATGGTTGTAGCTGGGCACAACTTGTTATACATACCTAATGCAAATCAAATATCCAAGATGGCCGCCTTAGCTAAAGGAGAAAAAATACGAAAACGTTGCCATTTTTAGAGCTATTCAGCTGAAATTTGACGTATTAGTAGCTGAAAACAATCCCTAATAGACTGACTGAAAATAAAAAAATCAAGATGGCCACCTGAGCAAAAAAAGAAAAATACTATAAATTAGCTAATTTTAGAAATACAGTATAGAGCTGAAATTTGATGAGGTTATAGCTGAGGACATTTCCCTATCGCATACTGAATCCAAATGAATGAAGAGAATGAAAGGGAAAGAAGAGTGGAGGTCATAGAAACTGTGGACCAGGAAGTGGGAAAGATTAGTGAGGTTGAAGTCCGGAAAGCTTCTGAAAAGAATGAAGAAGGGGAAGGCAGTAGGACCTGATGACATACCAGTGGAGGTTTGGAAATGTCTTGGAGAGGTGGCAGTGAGGTTTTTGACTCAAATATTTAATGGAATATTTGAGGGTGAGAAAATGCCTGAAGAATGGAGAAGAAGTGTGCTGGTGCCCATTTTTAAGAACAAGGGTGATGTACAGAGTTGTAGCAACTACAGGGGAATTAAGTTGATGAGCCACACAATGAAGATCTGGGAGAGAGTTGTGGAAGGAAGGCTTAGACAAGATGTGACTATCTGTGAGCAGCAGTATGGTTTCATGCCAAGAAAGAGCACCACAGATGCCATCTTTGCTTTGAGGATGTTGATAGAGAAGTACAGAGAGGGTCAGAAAGAACTCCATTGTGTGTTTGTGGATTTAGAAAAAGCATATGACAGGGTGCCAAGAGAGGAGGTGTGGTATTGCATGAGGAAATCTGGAGTGGCAGAAAAGTATGTTAGACTGGTACAGGACATGTATGAAGACAGCAGGACAGTGGTGAGATGTGCTGTAGGAGTGACAGATAGCTTCAAGGTGGAGGTGGGATTGCATCAAGGATCGGCTCTGAGCCCCTTCTTGTTTGCTCTGGTGATGGACCGACTAACAGATGAGGTCAGGCAGGAATCCCCATGGACTATGATGTTTGCAGATGACATTGTGATCTGTGGTGAGAACAGGGAACAAGTGGAAGAGAACTTGGAGAGGTGGAGGTATGCACTTGAAAGAAGAGGAATGAAAGTCAGCCGTAGTAAGACAGAGTACATGTGTGTGAATGAGAGGGAGGCCAGTGGAACAGTGAGGCTACAAGGAGCAGAGGTCACAAAGGTGCAGGACTTCAAGTACTTGGGGTCCACTGTCCAGGAAAATGGGGAATGTGGTAAAGAGGTGAAGAAAAGAGAGTCCAGGCAGGATGGAGCGGATGGAGAAAAGTTTCAGGAGTGATTTGTGACAAAAAGGTGTCAGCAAAGGTCAAAGGAAAAGTTTACAAGACAGTGGTGAGACCAGCTATGTTGTATGGTCTGGAGACAGTGTCACTGACAAAAAGACAGGAGAAAGAACTGGAAGTAGCAGAAATGAAGATGCTGAGGTTCTCCTTAGGAGTGACAAGGATGGATAAGATCAGGAATGAGATAATCAGAGGTACAGCACATGTTGAACAACTGGGAGATAAAGTTAGGGAGGCCAGACTGAGATGGTTTGGACATGTCCAGAGGAGGGACAGTGGGTATATTGGTAGAAGGATGTTAGAAATGCAGCTGCCAGGAAAAAGACAAAGAGGAAGGCCAAAGAGGAGATATATGAATGCAGTTAGAGGACATGAAGGTAGTTGGAGTGAGGACAGAGGATGCAGAGGACAGAGTGAGGTGGAGGAGGATGACTCGCTGTGGCGACCCCTGAAAAGGGAAAAGCCGAAAGAAGAAGAAGATACTGAATCCAAATCAAAAATCCAAAATGGTTGCCTTAGCTAAAATGGAAAAAATATGAAAACTTTGCCATTTTTAGAGCTATTAAGCTGAAATTTGGTATAGCTGTAGCTGCGAGCGAACCCCAACACAGTACATGTACTGTAAAATCAACAATTAAAATCGGCAGCAGCCTGGCAGTCCCTGTCCAAGTTTCTCCAGGAACTTTCTAGTTATTATTGATAAATCTGACACTCACCATGAACTTTAACCATTTATGACTCACTTCTCTAGTGCGAAACAATCGGTGAGCAGCATGAAGATGATATTATTGAATTCTTCGCCCACGAAACAGAAAACGTCAAAGACAGACTCTGCAGTAAGAGGACAGGTAAGTTTAGTTTTCGACTCCTTTGCTCAGTTTTTGTTGTTCTTCTGCAGTATTTTGTAATAATTGGTTGTTTTCCTGTTTTTGGGCTTCGCAGACCTCTGTGACCACGCTCTGACCATGCCTCATGATGAACTTTGATGTTCTCTCAGCAGAAACGTTTGGTGCTGTAATGTTTCCAGTTTTCACTCATCCACTGCTTCCAGCAGTGATTCAGGATGAAGACAAGTCTTTATAGAAGATCACAGAGGTTTTGGGACCATCAGTGCTGGGCAGCGCTAATCCAAAAATTAGTTCCGCTATTTCTAAAGCACTTATTAATTTATTTAGGTCCGCAATTTCAAAAGTGCTTATGTGTTAGCAACGCTAGCGAACGCTAATGCGCTAACGTGCTAATGGCGAACTACTTTTTTAAATCCAGCAGATTTGACCATTTCGTGAAACTGTCAAGCTCAGAAAAACCTTGTGCTATAAAGTCAGCTAAGAAATATATTTTTTCTCAGCAAAGAAATAATTGTTTTTACCGTGTTTTGTTGTAAAGTCCTATGCTTCTGTGGCCGTCGCGGCCGCCATTTTGAACAGGGCAAATGGCGAACTACTTTTTTAATCCAGCAGATTTGACCATTTCGTGAAACTGTCAAGCTCAGAAAAACCTTGTGCTATAAAGTCAGCTAAGAAATATATTTTTTCTCAGCAAAGAAATAATTGTTTTTACCGTGTTTTGTTGTAAAGTCCTTTGCTTCTGTGGTCGCCGCCATTTTGAACAGGGCAAATGAGGCGCTGACGCGTCGCGTAGGCCGCTGAGAAACATCCATAAGTTCACCCTCCATGTTAAAAACTCTTCGTCTGACTCTTCGAAAACAAGCAATAAGGCTGCAGAGTAACACACTGGCTGCTAACTGCTATAGAGAGAGCGCTCTCTCTAGCCAAGAGACTGAGGGGGACGCTTTTTTGTCACGGACCACATCCGGCGCTGACAGGATATGGTCTGTGAGCAGTCGTCCGGTTGATTTAAGAGCTCGTAAATAAGTTTTTTCATTTTTACTGATAGATAATTAGTTATTAGCGGTACTGCATTTTAAATAAAAATAGCGCAAATCCGCTTATGAATTATAAAAGTTAGTCAATCCGCTGTAACGCTGACAAATTGTTTAGGTCCGCTATAAGTGGATTAGCGCTCCCAAGCGGTCTGGCGCCCACCTTTGGGGACCATGTTTAGTCTTTTTTTTTAATGTACATTTGGTTACCTACTTATGGGTTGTAAGTTTATTTTGTTCACACTTTTATAAGATGACTTTTTATTTTAAATACTTATTAAATTAAAACTGTGAATCTGCAAAATGACATGAATGGATATTCCTACTTCCTGTTTACTTCACGTTGGCTATACAGTAGTTGGATTGATGCCAAATGATGCTTTTAGAAGAGTTTGTAGTGTTCGCTACTATGTTTTGGTCTCCCAGAGGACAAATTATTCCAGTTTTATTTGTTTCAATCCATTAAGTCAAACTAAAAAGCTGCTTTTTTTTTAAGAGTCATGAAATATATACAGTATATATTATACATAGTTCCCACGTGACGTCACATAAGAGGTATTTCGGGTTTTCCGCCATTTTGGTTGGTAATACTTCCTTTCCTGACCACTAGTGGCAGCGTAGGTTACTGGCTGTGTAATATCAACCGGAAGGATTTGCCCTCCACAACATCAAGAATACGCTCCGATCACTTCTAGTCAGGTAAACAAAGATTCTATGTGAATAATTTTGCGAAACTGTGTGTGTTTGAACAGTTTTTTCAGTTTCTTGCTCTTCTGTTACTGTCTGTTACTGACGTTAGCTTAGCAACGCTATGCTAATGCTAACCTCCACTTCGTAACACTCACGGGAACAAGGTGTCCCACCCGTGTTTATCCTAGGCTCTTTGTTGTTAGGAAGCTGCTTGTTAATGATTTATTTTGAACCTTTATTTACCCTGTGACATCAGGCTGATACACACACGTTAATGACAGATAAACTGTCTCAAACTGAGACAGGTAATGCAACAAGCAAAACTCACAACAAAGAGCAGATCCGAGAGCTGCTCAGAAAATGTCACGGTGTGATTCCACAAAAACAAACTTTGCATGAATAAAAACCTGTTGTATATAAAAACTTTTTTTCTTTTTGTCCTCTGCAGCTAATCCTACTGATAGGGTGTTACTGAAGCTGGTCCTGAGTCTGCTGCAGCTCTGCAAACTAGCTGCCAGTCATCCTGGAGGAAATGACATTTTAGGTACACAATGTGTTAGTTGTTTAAAAAATGTCCACCCTCTTTCAGTCCATTTCAGGCTTTAATGTTTCAAGACATAATAAAAATGATCTGGTCATTAACAGGTTCTTAATACTGCAAATGCTGCACCAATCCGTCTGTCAAGCTCACGCTCCATTCTTCCATCACTCGTGACCAGAACCCCACACTGAAGTTGACAGCCACACTTACCGGTACGATAGCTGTTAGGTGCAACTGTATTTATTTTTTATACTTTGAGTAGCAAACTTGGAGTCTTATTTTAAACTTTGTGATGCAAAAAATGACAATGTTTACTAATCTTTTCATTTTTTTAAGGTACAGATGAGTGAATAGTTCGTAGACCCGGATCCAGTCTCAGATCCGGAGGGGTTGGCTGCTCCAGTCGGATGGTCCCACATGATGAGAAATCTGTTCATTTGTTTAAGATCAGAAACTGCGCTCGGATGCATCGTTTCTTGTTGAAGAGTGTTTTGATTAATCATTTCATTAAAATATATAAAATCACCCACAGTTCTCATATTGTATTCAGTTTAAATTGTTTTGAATTTATAATTATAGCTTTTATTCTGAACTTTATCAGTCTACTACTGGAGGATGAACAGGAACATGCATGTTTTTATGTTTTGTACATGTTAATAATTAACACTAAACTGGTAAGTTAAGTTGCCAATTAAGAACAATCACTACATGTAGGTTTTATTTATGTGCAGTAGAACTTCTCATTATTGGACATTAAACAACAACTTAATTATTGAAATAAACAAGGTGAAACTTGGTACAACTGTTTTATTCAAACTAAAGGTAAGCACACGTTCATTTAGCAATGTGTGTTTTCACAGCAACACCAAATGTATTTGAAAAGCAGATTCATCCATCTTTCATCCATCCAGCTTCATCGATCTCCTGGGACTCAGCATCTTACACAGAAAGAGAAAACAAAATGCTTTCAGGGTTTAAAGCAATATTTAACTAATGGATTACGGTAAAAGGAGTTACCAAATTGTAACTTTTCACCACTAACTTTATTAACAAAGGCAAATCACAGTGGAAAATAAATATCTGACATTTACTGAGAAACGTTAATACTATGACTGAGAAATAATTATAAATAATTAATTTTGTTAACACTAATTTAAGTATGAAAGGCAGTCATAGGCTAATGTAATGTGAGAAATATCAGCCATCCTTACTAACAAGCTCATCAGTTAAGCTGAAGCAACGATCTTTAATATCTATGCTTTAAAGTAGCACAGATAAAAAAATAAAAAAGTAGCACAGATTAGCATAGCCGATGTAGCTTTTACTAAAGTACACATGGCTGATATTTACTGTGGCACAAGTTACATTAGCTAAGCTATTCTTTGTTATGTTAAAAATCGGTTATATTTACTGTAGCTCAAGCTACGTAGCTTAGCACGCAGTAAACAACACCATTAGCAAAGAGCTAGCTTAGCTGCTATAGCTACGAGGGACGTCACATCTACGTGTAATCACTTACTCTGCCATTCACCAGAACTGTTATTAACATGAAGACAGCAATGACGAGCTCTGGACGTCCTTCACAACTCTGTTACTGGATCTTAAGCATCCATCCATGAATTTAAAGCTGCGAATCTGCTCCGTTGTGGACACTCAGAGTAACTTCTTCGTGACAACTTTTTGCCCTTCTCCACCAGGGGGCAATACCGCTTCGTCTGACATGATTTATTTCTCCAACTCACAACTTGTTGCCCTTCTCCACCAGGGGGCAGTACCGCTTCGTCTGACATTTATTCCTCCAACTCAACTCCAACCACAGCGCCTTGGTCAAGAGTAGCTCTGGTTGCTCGCGTCGGTTTATCCTACTAAAATGGCGGAAATTCCAGAATTCTAGAATTCTAGTCACGTGTGTGGGAACTATGTATTGGGTTTATGTGAAATTAGTTTAGAGTGAAAACAATAACGTGCCTTTACCAGCAAATATTCCTCAGGTAGTTTTCTACTGCAAACAACAAATTACTTTAAATAATCAGCAGTGTGTTTGTTGTATATTTCCGTTGCAAATTTATTATGGTTCAACTAGCAGAGCACAAATTTGTACTGTCATTTTTTTCTCTGTTTCAGTTTAAAGGTGATATGGATCCATGCTGAAGTGTAATGCATGCCGCACCTCCTTTGCTCTTGTTTTACCGACAGAATTACAACGCTCCCATTTTCTTCACTGTTTTCTTTAAATATACTGCCTTAACCCACTTTGATGTTGTGAAGATGCTCACATGTGGTTTTATAAATCTTGAGCTACAAAATCTTGAATGGTTTTGCTAGTTTTACCAAACAGAAACCATAAAGAAGCTCAACTCAAAGCATTACCGGTATTTCATTTGTAATTTATTAGTACCTGTAAGTTATTACCTTTTTGTCCTTAGTGCTTTTTGACTAAACATGACCAGAACCAACTGAATTCTCTTAGTTAAATATGAGCATTAAAGCTGCTGTATGTAACTTTTCTAAAAATATGATTTAACATATTTCTTCACTCTGTCACTATCTCCTGACAGACTGATGTTGGACAGGTAATCTCTGAAAAAAACTATAGTCCCCTTGCTTCTCCCGGTGGTACTACAAGCATTTCTAAAAACCCACAGTGACCCGCCGTTAACCAGCCAATAAAAACAGAGTTTTTAACCAGCCAATAAAAACAGAGTTTGGTTCATGAACGAGCTTCTCACGCCCATCCCCCTGCCTGGCCAGTCACGAGACAGGCCATGCTGTGGAGGAGGAGCTAAGGAGGGTGAGTTGCAGTTCAGCCGAGAGCAAGGGGGAGGGACCAGAAAGGTGTCTCTGTTCAAAAAATTTCTAAGTCCAGCGTTTTCCAGAAACTACATACTGCAGCTTAACCCCAAAAATACACTACACGCGGTCCGTGTCCGCTCCGCTCCGCAGGTCGCAGCTGAGCGAGTCCAAAGTCCACTGCCTCCGCTCAGCTCAGGTCCGCATGGATGCGCCGCTCCAAGACGCATGCGCGGGAATTGCGAGATTGCGCGATAAATCAAGTGATAAATAATGAAGTCAGAACAAAACAATTCATTCGGTGGAAGAAGGAGAACAACAGTAAAGGCTGCCTTGATCTTCTCTCGTAAATAAGCGACAGGACATGGTTTGAGCAACAGGAAGTGATGTTGACATTTCAGAATAAAATAATTTTTTATTTATTTATTTCTTGTATTGCGTTATTAGGTGTAGTCATAGTCATAAATATAATAGTTTAGTCATAGAATAGTCATAAATGATAGTTTGACAGCATTTTTGTACAAATAAATCCGTATAGAGCTAGGATTAGTCCGCCCGTGGTGATTTTATTTTGTAAATACGGAAGTTGTGCTCGTTCCTTTTCCTGTTGGTGCGACGTAATCTTCAAAAATTGACTCCGGCACAGCTCCGTCATCCGGCAGAAATAGAAAAATTTCTAATTTTGACGGACTGCCGTCCGCTCTCCGCAGCTCACCGCCGCCGTGCGGAGCCAGTGTACTTTATCTCATTGATTATAATGGGTGCGTATTTGCTGCGGAGGTCGGACCGGAGCGGGGCGGAGCTGGAACGCGTGTGGTGTATTTTTGGGGTAAGGTCTTCTCAAAGTTTAGTTTCTTCAGTGTAACCTTACAACAGACAATACCTACCTTCACTTCCGTTCAAGTCTGTCTTGTGAAAAATGCAACTGTCAGCATGCTTCTGAAATATCTTGTTACTGGATCAACTTTAGAAATAATTTTGTCTTCAAATATATTTCTATAACAATCTGATGTCAGTATATTTTCTAAACTAAACCGAAGTCACTAAAACATCTCACTCAAGCATTTTCCCAGAACTGAATCTCAAATCTACTGAATAACAGCGACACGGTCAAAACTGGCAAAGAGTTACCAAGTTTTACTAAAAGCATCAAAGATCAAATGTTGCGTGTGGGAGAAGTTTGATTTTACTAAGTTAAAAATTAAGGAACGGCCTAAAAAGCCAAAATCACTTAGTCAAGTTTATTTTTCATTAAAGGTGTTTATGCAAATTTACAGAAATGTTTAAAATAATTGGTACTACTGTTTACTCCAAACTTCTCACAGTTTGTTCATGGAATTGAAAAAGCCTCCTGGATAGGAGTCGAAACGTTTTCTGCAACAAATAAAGTCCAGTTGATCTTGTATTGAACGCCTTTTTGATTTTATCATGTCCTGGATGACTGAGAATCTTCACCAGCATAGTACTTTGTTTAGTGGAAATGCTGAAAAGTTTTGCATGCAAACAATATTTTAAATACTATTTCAACCTGAAGAGACTCACAAAACGAGAGAGAGAACACAATTAAAATGTTTTATTGATTGAGGTTTCTTTGGCGCTCGGGCCCCGGCGGAGGGCATGCATGCCGGACTGCTGAGAGCTTGAATGTCCGGCATAGGGAGATAGATTATGGATATCTACCCCCCGGGACCCGAACCCGGTGGTGGAGAAGGGAACACAGACGTCCAATCCATCCCACCGGTACGTGAATGACGGCCAGCCAGCGGCCGACGGCTCCGGACAACCCTGAGACGAACACCAGCGCAGAACCTCCATCCTGAGCAAGCACGAAGCGACAGTGGGAAGGAAAAACTCCCTCGAGAGGAAGAAACCTCCAGCAGAACCAGGCTCAGGACAAGCGGCCATCTGCCATGACCGGCTGGGTCGCAGGGAACAGGAAGCAGGAATGCACACAGCAGCAGGACCAAGACGAAGGCGAGCAGGACAACCCCAGGCGGCGGAGGCAGGACGCAGAACAGGGGGGAGCCGAGGACCCAGAAACCCCGGGAGGAGACGGGGAGGTGGAGGGAGGCGACTAGACTAGTAACGGGCAAACAGGAAGAGCTGAGGAAAGGGGTGCCTCATATCCAGGTGGACAGTTGATGAGTGATTCGATGCAGCTGTATCCAGGTGGACAGTTGAGTGATTCGATGCAGCTGTGAGTCCTGCCATTGTTGAATTTGCGTCTTCGACTTCATTTGAATAGTAAACCCATGTATTTTTAATATAAATTGTTATTGTGCAGTAGGATTATTTGAGTAAGGCAGCACGGTGGGGTAGTGGAGCTGCTTCCTCTCAGCGAGCAGGTCGTCGTGGTTCAAATCCCATCCGGGGGCCTTTCTGGGTGGAGTTTGCATGTTCTTTCTGTGCTTGATTGGGTTTTTTCCGGGTACTCCGTTTCCTCCCACAGAGTAAAAACATGCATGTTAGGCTGATTGGTAACTTGTCCCTCGGTTGAGTGAGAGAGTTAATGGTTGTGACGGACTTGCAACTTGTCCAGGGTGTCCCCCTCCTCTCACACTGGACATGGGCACCAGTGAACCCCGCGACCCGAAAAGGAAGAAGCGGGTAAAGATAAAGGATGGATGAATTATTTGAGCCTGGTTTTATTTAATGTTTTCCTCAGTAGTAATTTTTGTTTGTTCTACAAATAAAAATGATCAAATAATAAACACTAAACATTCATTTTTACTCATTTTAAAAATGCTAATGCTCTTAAGAACACGGCAGTGATTTAAAAGAGCTTTAAATATATTTTAATGCACTTCATGCTTTAGTTACACACATCACAAACTGTTGGCTTTATTGTGCCAGAACACTCACACTTCACTAAAGCTCCTCGGTTATCTCACAGCAGAATGTGCATGGTGTTTGTGCACCACGTTTACCATAACTGACAAATTTAGATACAGTATAACTGCATGAACTTATAGCTACTTTGTAAAAGCCCAAAAGTTATATCAACATAAAGAAACGTACTACAAATGATTGAATCTATTTGTTAAATACTGCACAGATTTAATGTTATAAATTATAGTTTAATTCATCAGATAAATGTTGATTTACAGATTTGAGTTTATTTACCAACATTTAATACCAAACCGTGTCAGAGGGAATCCGTCTCCATCTCTGGACGCTCTGCTGCTGCTTCAGCTTCCTCAGATGAGGTTTCATCATCACCGGAGCAGCATGTCTCTCCTTCAGACTTCTCTTCATTCTTCTCCATCGTGGTAGCGAGTCTTGTTTCGTCATCAGCTACAATAACGGTGTCTTCAGAGCTGTGGCTGTTGGTGCTGCTGCAGGACCGAGTCTCTTCATCCTGCTTCTCCATCTCCGCACATTCCCTTAAAACCTGTTCCTCTGATTCTTCACAGACAACGTTTTTGGACTTTACCTCCACCACAGCATCTGGACAGCTGATGGTTTCACTGGTACTCTCTGGATCCCATGACTCGCTCACTTCTTCCTCTTCGCTTTCAGAGTCGGGGGCTGTGTGCTTCCTGATGCGGTTCACCACGTCCCTAAGAGTCTTTGGGGACTGGACTTTTTGTTTGTGTGCAACCGATGGAGATGCGGGAGGAGCATTGTCCTCTGGAGGAGGAGGAAGAGGAGTGGAGCTGAGAGGCAGAACTGAAAGAAAAGATGAGGACTGGTTGGATTCTTCATAAGAGTCCAGATGAAAAGGAGGAGAATCGGTTTCCACAGCAGCAGTGTCACATTTTGGAGGTGAAGAACAGACTGAGTCAATTTCCAAAGAAAGAGCAAAGGTTATGTCTGGATCAGGAGGAGGTGGAGGAGGAGAGTCTGAAGCTGAGAAACAAAAGGAGTCGAAGCATTCGTGCCTCAAAATGTCTGCTTTTATTTCAGTTTGAGTGTCTGTGGTTCTGCTTTGGCTCAGATCTGCAGCAACAACTGGACTGATTCGCAATTCCTTTGGAGTCTTTCCAGTTCCCTTCTCGCAAAAATCATTTTCCTCTTGACAAAAATCGAATTCTTGTTGGAATATGTTTTCATCTTTGTGACCGCCGCGTGCGCTCTCTTCACTGTCTTCTTCTGCTTCATGTGTAGGATCCTTGTTGGTTTCTTGCGGAGGTTGCTGCTCGATCTGGGTACCGTCCTTAACAGAAGCAGCGCCTTCAGTTTGGGCCTGTTCATCTTTGGATGTCTGAAAGGTTTCCTTCAAACTGTTCTCTGGTTCTTCAACAGCCTCTTCTGTCGGTTTCTCTCTAATGTCTGGTTGGTGACGTTCTTGTTGCTGTGACTTCTCTGAGGCAGGCGACTCTCCTTCGACAGTTAAATGGGATGTTTCATCCTCTTCGCCTTTGTGCTCGGCAGGAGTTCTTGGGAGATGGTCCGTACAGGAGGTGGACTTTAAGGAGTCGTCTGCTGTTTTGGAGGGAAGAGAAGACGGTTGGGGCAAAGATGAGGTGTTGGGGTGAGGAGGGAGGTTTGCATCTGGAGTGTGTGAAACCAGTTGGAAGTCAATTCCTTCCTCTGATGTCTTCAAAACCAACGGAGGAGAGAACAAGGCGGAGTGACAGAGGTCAGGAAGTGTAGATTCATGAACGGGCAGAGTTTCATCTCGTCTTTGGTCCTTTTCACTTGTGGTTTCAAGAAGAGCATTTGTTTCAGCTGACGTTTTCTTGCCTGGGTCGTTGTCTTCAGACAAATCTGCAAATTCTTCCTGGGAGTCTGTAAAACCTCTGACTTCATTTGTATGATGTCTAATCTCTTCTGGTACCTCAGTTTGGACGACCTCTTCCTCCTCAGCTGTGTCCTCTGGAGTTTGCTCAGACGGACACGGTTCTGCCTCGTCTTTCAGCTCTTTAACGTGGCATTCAAAGACTGATGCTTCGTCAGGTTGCTCCTTGCTGACGTCGTGTAGCGATATCCCGAGGATTCGTTTTGCACGCTCCCCCAAAGTTTCTCTTCCAGGAAGTGGAGATGGCTGCGCTCTGGAGAAAGAGGCATCAGTTTCGTGATCTGCATTTATCTGCAAATGGGTTGCATCTTTGGTTTGATCGCTTAATACGTCTTGATTTAGGTGGCTTAGTTTGGTTTGATCGCTTGATACGTCTTGATTTAGGTGGTTTAGTTCACGTGAAACCAACATTTGATCGTTGGTTTCAGTGTTGATCGAGGAGACTGAATAATGAACGTGCTCTTTCTTGGGCAATGGAATCATCTCCACTTTGACAACAACACAGCTTGTGTCTATGACCATCAGACCCTTTCTGTCCTCAGTGTCTTCTTTTGTGTCACTGTTCATGGGACGTTCACCGACATGACCAGTTTTGTGCAGGTTTAGAACGTCATCCGAGTCTTCCTCCAAATTCTTCAGGGGTGATGAGTTCATGAAACTAGGCTCCTTCCATAAAGGATATTTGACGGACGTAGGCTGCACCGTCTGACTCCCACGTTGCCTAAACGTAAAGTCGTCATCTGCAGGAACATTTTCCAGGGAAACATTTGCCTCTGCTTGGTTAGTTGGGTCCTCTCCAAGCATCTCCTGTCCTGGTTTTGTAGCTTTAAGACGTTTGACATCAGAAGGACTCTGCTCTGTGGCCGTTGATGCTTCAGAGTCCACTTCATCTGCACGCTGGCTGATCTCGGGTCTGTTCTTCAGGTCAGTGGAAACGTCTCTTTGAACGTTTGTGTGGGAGATGCAGAGCGGCAACGAAGGCGTTTCAGAGGGGTTGGCTATTCGAGACACCAGGCAGAAAATGGTCAGGCCACCTGTTTTTTTGTGCAGCCTGAATTTCCTTCCTTCAATGACCTTTGAGGTTATTTTTGAATTCTGGACCTCCTGTGGATGTTGCAGAGGTAACACGCCTTCAGTTTGTATGTATGATTCCTGTGTTTCTATGGCACTATCTGACTGTAAAGCGTCTCCGTCCTGACTTGTGCGTTTCATTCCTTCTAATCTCGGGCGGGTCTTGATTTCGTCTGGTGCTCTGAATTCCTCTTTCTTTATTTTTGAATGGCCATGTTGTTTGATACTGGTGTCACAGAAGGGTTTCACTGGTGAACTTTTCTGTGGATTCTTGTAGGAAGGAGGGGCAACATATCCAGGAGGTTGGCTGAATGCCATTCTTTGGTAGCTGTTTTCCTCCGTGAAGTTTGTATTATGGGTTGGAGCTTGCAGCCTTTGTCTTCTGTCCCACAGCTCGGATATTCTGTTATTTGGATTTAAATGTTGCATTTGAGGGCCTAGCAGCCCCTGGGATGTTCCCTGTAACTCTGCCTCCACC
>JBBPBX010073557.1:0-14053 GCA_038048925.1 Garcialebias charrua
TTTGAAGCCGATAGGTCGAACGCCTGAGAAGGAGTTCGTCAAAGTTCGACATGAGTAAAACTGAAAAATGACCAAAATTTGACCTTTGACCCAAAATGGCCGCCTACCTGTGCATTTTAGAGGGTACCTCCAATGTACTTTTTTTCTTGAATTGGGGAGATCTACATATGTACCGAGTTTCAGATCTCTACGACTTACGGTTTTCCCCAACTCACGTTAGGGGGCGCTGTTGAGCAGTTAGGCCACGCCCACTTACGATTACACCAGATTCATAAAATTTTCGTTGGGGGACAATTTTGGGTGAAGTTTGGTGAGTTTTTGAATATGTTAAAGGCCCCAAACGGCCGCGCGAAGTGACGGAAGAAGAATAATAATAATAATGAAGAAATCGAGCGATTACAATAGGCCTTCAGCAGAGCTTCGCTGCTTCGGGCCTAATTAAAGCCGCAAGCGGCGTTGAGGCCCGAAGCAGCTTAGCGCCGCTCGGACCTTATTGAGGCGACCGCGCGAGCTCCAGCTCGTCCGCTCGGTCGCCATTTCGAAGTCTCTCGTGTCTACTCCGCACCAGGGGTGCACACGCACAATAAATCTGGTTCAGATCGGATGATGTCTCACTGAGATATAACAGTTTGAATAATCTAGGGGGCGCTCTGGAGTCACATGTTAAACCACAATATCAATGTGTCCACAAGGTCTCACTGATGATACACAATAAATCTGGTTCAGATCGGATGATGTATCACTGAGATATAACTATAGAAATAATGTAGGGGGCGCACTTGAGTCAAATGTTAGCCCACCATATCAATGTGTCCACAAGGGCTCACTGATGATGCACAATAAATCTGGTTCAGATCGGATGATGTATCACTGAGATATAACAGTTTGAATAATCTAGGGGGCGCTCTGGAGTTACATGTTAAACCACAATATCAATGTGTCCACAAGGGCTCACTGATGATGCACAATAAATCTGGTTCAGATCGGATGATGTATCACTGAGATATAACTATAGAAATAATGTAGGGGGCGCACTTGAGTCAAATGTTAGCCCACCATATCAATGTGTCCACAAGGGCTCACTGATGATGCACAATAAATCTGGTTCAGATCGGATGATGTATCACTAAGATATAACAGTTTGAATAATCTAGGGGGCGCTCTGGAGTCATATGTTAAACAACAATATCAATGTGTCCACAAGGGCTCACTGATTATGCACAATAAATCTGGTTCAGATCGGATGATGTATTACTGAGATATAACTGTAGAAATAATGTAGGGGGCGCACTTGAGTTAAATGTTAGCCCACCATATCAATGTGTCCACAAGGGCTCATTGATGATGCACAGTAAATCTGGTTCAGATCGGATGATGTATCACTGAGATATAACTATAGAAATAATGTAGGGGGCGCACTTGAGTCAAATGTTAGCCCACCATATCAATGTGTCCACAAGGGCTCACTGATGATGCACAATAAATCTGGTTCAGATCGGATGATGTATCACTGAGATATAACAGTTTGAATAATCTAGGGGGCGCTCTGGAGTCATATGTTAAACAACAATATCAATGTGTCCACAAGGTCTCACTGATTATGCACAATAAATCTGGTTCAGATCGGATGATGTATCACTGAGATGGGACTATAGAAATAATGTAGGGGACGCATGAAGCGCAAGTTTGAGGCCTGGCCACACGCCCCTTTAGCATAAACGAAAACGCAAACTTTTGATAACTTTTACTGTCCAATGTGTTAAGGGCATGTTAACCAAGTTTAAATGCAATCCTTCAAAATCCCTAAGAGGAGTTTGTTTAAATACGCAATTCAAAAACATTGGAAAATGACCTTTGACCCAAAATGGCCGACTTCCTGTTGGCTTTGGACCATTGCTCCAAGAGACTTTTTTGTAGCTCCTGATGAGATACACATGTGTACCAAGTTTCATTATTCTGGGATAAAGCATGGCTGGGGGCTGTTTTTTTTAAATATTCTAGAGGGTGCTGTTGAGGAATTAGGCCACGCCCACCAATTATTACAATGGAATCCTGCAGGGGGGTGAACAAGGATCGATGTCAGTGAGTTTGGTGAAGCTGGGAGCTTATATTAGGAAGTTATTTTAGCTTGATGTTTCATGGAGAATGGCCAGATTTGAGGCTTGGCCACGCCCACATGCTTTGACATAGAAAAATTATTTTGATAACTTTTGACCTTCAATGCCTCAAGATAGTGCTGACCGAGTTTGACGCCTGGATCTCGAAAGCTCTAGGACGAGTTCGCTCAGATATGACGTAAATGAAATAGACCAAATTGTGACTTTGACCTAAGGCCACGCCCACATGCTTTGACTTAGAAAAATTCTTTTGATAACTTTTGACCTTCAATGCCTCAAGATAGTGCTGACCGAGTTTGACGCCTGGATCTCGAAAGCTCTAGGACGAGTTCGCTCAGATATGACGTAATTGATGTTTCATGGAAAATGGCCAGATTTGAGGCTTGGCCACGCCCACATGCTTTGACATAGAAAAATTCTTTTGATAACTTTTGACCTTCAATGCCTCAAGATAGTGCTGACTGAGTTTGACCCCTGGATCTCGAAAGCTCTAGGACGAGTTCGCTCAGATATGACGTAAATGAAATAGACCAAATTTGACTTTGACCTAAGGCCACGCCCACATGCTTTGACTTAGAAAAATTCTTTTGATAACTTTTGACCTTCAATGCCTCAAGATAGTGCTGACCGAGTTTGACGCCTGGATCTCGAAAGCTCTAGGACGAGTTCGCTCAGATATGACGTAAATGAAATAGACCAAATTGTGACTTTGACCTAAAATGGCCGACTTCCTGTTGGCTTTGGACCATTGCTCCAAGAGACTTTTTTGTAGCTCCTGATGAGATACATATGTGTACCAAGTTTCATTATTCTAGGATAAAGCATGGTGTCAATAGACCTTTAAATGTCAAAGTTATAGCGTTTCGTTTGTTTCGGCGAGTACGCCAAGTTCACCGCTCCACCACGCCCCCTGAACATATACGAAAAGTCAATTTTTTTGATAACTTTTAAAGGCCCATGCCTTAACTGCATTCTGACCAAGTTTGAAGCCGATAGGTCGAACGCCTGAGAAGGAGTTCGTCAAAGTTCGACATGAGTAAAACTGAAAAATGACCAAAATTTGACCTTTGACCCAAAATGGCCGCCTACCTGTGCATTTTAGAGGGTACCTCCAATGTACTTTTTTTCTTGAATTGGGGAGATCTACATATGTACCGAGTTTCAGATCTCTACGACTTACGGTTTTCCCCAACTCACGTTAGGGGGCGCTGTTGAGCAGTTAGGCCACGCCCACTTGCGATTACACCAGAATCATAAAATTTTAGTTGGGGGACAATTTTGGGTGAAGTTTGGTGAGTTTTTGAATATGTTAAAGGCCCCAAACGGCCGCGCGAAGTGACGGAAAAAGAAGAATAATAATAATAATTAAAGCCGCAAGCGGCGTTGAGGCCCGAAGCAGCTTAGCGCCGCTCGGACCTTATTGAGGCGACCGCGCGAGCTCCAGCTCGTCCGCTCGGTCGCCATTTCGAAGTCTCTCGTGTCTACTCCGCACCAGGGGTGCACACGCACAATAAATCTGGTTCAGATCGGATGATGTCTCACTGAGATATAACAGTTTGAATAATCTAGGGGGCGCTCTGGAGTCACATGTTAAACCACAATATCAATGTGTCCACAAGGTCTCACTGATGATACACAATAAATCTGGTTCAGATCGGATGATGTCTCACTGAGATATAACAGTTTGAATAATCTAGGGGGCGCTATGGAGTTATATGTTAAACCACATTATCAATGTGTCCACAAGGGCTCACTGATTATTCACAATAAATTTGGTTCAGATCGGATGATGTATCACTGAGATATAACTATAGAAATAATGTAGGGGGCGCACTTGAGTCAAATGTTAGCCCACCATATCAATGTGTCCACAAGGGCTCACTGATGATGCACAATAAATCTGGTTCAGATCGGATGATGTATCACTGAGATATAACAGTTTGAATAATCTAGGGGGCGCTCTGGAGTCATATGTTAAACAACAATATCAATGTGTCCACAAGGTCTCACTGATTATGCACAATAAATCTGGTTCAGATCGGATGATGTATCACTGAGATGGGACTATAGAAATAATGTAGGGGACGCATGAAGCGCAAGTTTGAGGCCTGGCCACGCCCCTTTAGCATAAACGAAAACGCAAACTTTTGATAACTTTTACTGTCCAATGTGTTAAGGGCATGTTAACCAAGTTTAAAGGCAATCCTTCAAAATCACTAAGAGGAGTTTGTTTAAATACGCAATTCAAAAACATCGGAAAATGACCTTTGACCCAAAATGGCCGACTTTGTTTTTGTTTTGGACCAGGGTTCCAAGAGACTTTTTTGTAGGTCCTGACAATTTACACATGTATACCACGTTTCATAATTCTGGGATAAAGCATGGCTGGGGGCTGATTTTTAAACTAAATTCTAGGGGGCGCTCTGGAAGAATCAGGCCACGCCCACTACATATTGGACTGCAGTCCTGTCGAGGGATGGATAAATATAGATCTTAGTGAATTTGGTGTAGCTGGGAGCTTATATTAGGAAGTTATTTTAGCTTGATGTTTCATGGAGAATGGCCAGATTTGAGGCTTGGCCACGCCCACATGCTTTGACATAGAAAAATTATTTTGATAACTTTTGACCTTCAATGCCTCAAGATAGTGCTGACCGAGTTTGACGCCTGGATCTCGAAAGCTCTAGGACGAGTTCGCTCAGATATGACGTAAATGAAATAGACCAAATTGTGACTTTGACCTAAGGCCACGCCCACATGCTTTGACTTAGAAAAATTATTTTGATAACTTTTGACCTTCAATGCCTCAAGATAGTGCTGACCGAGTTTGACGCCTGGATCTCGAAAGCTCTAGGACGAGTTCGCTCAGATATGACGTAATTGATGTTTCATGGAAAATGGCCAGATTTGAGGCTTGGCCACGCCCACATGCTTTGACATAGAAAAATTCTTTTGATAACTTTTGACCTTCAATGCCTCAAGATAGTGCTGACTGAGTTTGACCCCTGGATCTCGAAAGCTCTAGGACGAGTTCGCTCAGATATGACGTAAATGAAATAGACCAAATTTGACTTTGACCTAAGGCCACGCCCACATGCTTTGACTTAGAAAAATTCTTTTGATAACTTTTGACCTTCAATGCCTCAAGATAGTGCTGACCGAGTTTGACGCCTGGATCTCGAAAGCTCTAGGACGAGTTCGCTCAGATATGACGTAAATGAAATAGACCAAATTGTGACTTTGACCTAAAATGGCCGACTTCCTGTTGGCTTTGGACCATTGCTCCAAGAGACTTTTTTGTAGCTCCTGATGAGATACATATGTGTACCAAGTTTCATTATTCTAGGATAAAGCATGGTGTCAATAGACCTTTAAATGTCAAAGTTATAGCGTTTCGTTTGTTTCGGCGAGTACGCCAAGTTCACCGCTCCACCACGCCCCCTGAACATATACGAAAAGTCAATTTTTTTGATAACTTTTAAAGGCCCATGCCTTAACTGCATTCTGACCAAGTTTGAAGCCGATAGGTCGAACGCCTGAGAAGGAGTTCGTCAAAGTTCGACATGAGTAAAACTGAAAAATGACCAAAATTTGACCTTTGACCCAAAATGGCCGCCTACCTGTGCATTTTAGAGGGTACCTCCAATGTACTTTTTTTCTTGAATTGGGGAGATCTACATATGTACCGAGTTTCAGATCTCTACGACTTACGGTTTTCCCCAACTCACGTTAGGGGGCGCTGTTGAGCAGTTAGGCCACGCCCACTTGCGATTACACCAGAATCATAAAATTTTCGTTGGGGGACAATTTTGGGTGAAGTTTGGTGAGTTTTTGAATATGTTAAAGGCCCCAAACGGCCGCGCGAAGTGACGGAAAAATAATAATAATAATAATAATAATGAAGAAATCGAGCGATTACAATAGGCCTTCAGCAGAGCTTCGCTGCTTCGGGCCTAATTAAAGCCGCAAGCGGCGTTGAGGCCCGAAGCAGCTTAGCGCCGCTCCGGCCTTATTGTGGTGAGCGTGGGAACTCTAGCTAGTCCGCCCAGTCGCGATTAAGGTTGCGCATTTGCCAAATATTCAAAATCACATGCAAACTCCAGAGCTCTAGCATCGCCTGCTGGTCTTGTATTCGCCATGCTGCCACAACCACGCCCACATCCTCCAACAAAACCTTCAAGTGTTTTAAAATACATCAGATCAATGTATTATCTGTCTTCTAGCACAGGATCATCTTGACTATGTCAAGGGCGTGAGAGATAGAGTGGCTTTAAACCACCAGAAAGGTGTGAAATTTATGACCAAAACTACCTTTTGATCCAAAATGGCCGACTTCCTGTTGGTTTTGGACCAGGGTTCCAAGATACTTTTTTGTAGGTCCTGACAATTTACACATGTATACCACGTTTCATAATTCTGGGATAAAGCATGGCTGGGGGCTGATTTTTAAACTAAATTCTAGGGGGCGCTCTGGAAGAATCAGGCCACGCCCACTACATATTGGACTGCAGTCCTGTCGAGGGATGGATAAATATAGATCTTAGTGAATTTGGTGTAGCTGGGAGCTTATATTAGGAAGTTATTTTAGCTTGATGTTTCATGGAGAATGGCCAGATTTGAGGCTTGGCCACGCCCACATGCTTTGACATAGAAAAATTATTTTGATAACTTTTGACCTTCAATGCCTCAAGATAGTGCTGACCGAGTTTGACGCCTGGATCTCGAAAGCTCTAGGACGAGTTCGCTCAGATATGACGTAATTGATGTTTCATGGAAAATGGCCAGATTTGAGGCTTGGCCACGCCCACATGCTTTGACATAGAAAAATTCTTTTGATAACTTTTGACCTTCAATGCCTCAAGATAGTGCTGACTGAGTTTGACCCCTGGATCTCGAAAGCTCTAGGACGAGTTCGCTCAGATATGACGTAAATGAAATAGACCAAATTTGACTTTGACCTAAGGCCACGCCCACATGCTTTGACTTAGAAAAATTCTTTTGATAACTTTTGACCTTCAATGCCTCAAGATAGTGCTGACCGAGTTTGACGCCTGGATCTCGAAAGCTCTAGGACGAGTTCGCTCAGATATGACGTAAATGAAATAGACCAAATTGTGACTTTGACCTAAAATGGCCGACTTCCTGTTGGCTTTGGACCATTGCTCCAAGAGACTTTTTTGTAGCTCCTGATGAGATACATATGTGTACCAAGTTTCATTATTCTAGGATAAAGCATGGTGTCAATAGACCTTTAAATGTCAAAGTTATAGCGTTTCGTTTGTTTCGGCGAGTACGCCAAGTTCACCGCTCCACTACGCCCCCTGAACATATACGAAAAGTCAATTTTTTTGATAACTTTTAAAGGCCCATGCCTTAACTGCATTCTGACCAAGTTTGAAGCCGATAGGTCGAACGCCTGAGAAGGAGTTCGTCAAAGTTCGACATGAGTAAAACTGAAAAATGACCAAAATTTGACCTTTGACCCAAAATGGCCGCCTACCTGTGCATTTTAGAGGGTACCCCCAATGTACTTTTTTTCTTGAATTGGGGAGATCTACATATGTTCCGAGTTTCAGATCTCTACGACTTACGGTTTTCCCCAACTCACGTTAGGGGGCGCTGTTGAGCAGTTAGGCCACGCCCACTTGCGATTACACCAGATTCATAAAATTTTCGTTGGGGGACAATTTTGGGTGAAGTTTGGTGAGTTTTTGAATATGTTAAAGGCCCCAAACGGCCGCGCGAAGTGACGGAAGAATAATAATAATAATAATGAAGAAATCGAGCGATTACAATAGGCCTTCAGCAGAGCTTCGCTGCTTCGGGCCTAATAATGAAGAAATCCTGCGATTACAATAGGCCTTCAGCAGAGCTTCGCTGCTTCGGGCCTAATAATGAAGAAATCGAGCGATTACAATAGGCCTTCAGCAGAGCTTCGCTGCTTCGGGCCTAATAATAATAATGAAGAAATCGAGCGATTACAATAGGCCTTCAGCAGAGCTTCGCTGCTTCGGGCCTAATAAACACTGCAAAATATCACATCATGCTGATGCTGATCTGATTCTTGTTGCTGTGTTCATTTGTGACCATCTGCTCAAACAGACTCATGTTCGTGCTACTGTTTATAATGATGTTTTTCTACTACATTAGGGCTTAGTGTATTACTAGTTGATGTTTTTCTTAGTTATCCTAGATGTTATTACTGATCTTTTTTTTTTCTCTCTCTTGCATTTGTTGTTGGATGTAACTGGGACCCTGTGTACATAATCTCGTTTTCATCACATGTACCACATGCGGTGCAAATGACAATAAAGACTCTCTGACTCTGACTCTGACTCTCTGACATGCATTACCAATTCAATTTTTGCTTTTGTTTAGTTTTCTTCTGCAGTTCCACATTAAAGTTTGATGCAGCTCTGCTTTTCTGAATGGACAATCTTCATCTCCACTGCAAGTGTAGCAAACCAGGCAGCTCTTTCTTTTATAGATTACAGTACACTAAAAAGTTGCATTGTGCCCTTGTTTACATTTTTAATAGTGTAATTCTGTAAAGACAAAATATATCTGGTGGTGTAGCTCTGATTTACATATCTTGCTAAATCGCAGGTTTGAATATTGCAATGCTTTCCTATAACAAAGTAGACCTGCAGAAAGAAATTACTAAAAAAATATTTTACATATGGATAGTTGTATGTTCTATGTAGAGGTTTTCCTAAGCTTTGATAGTATATCTCACAATTTTGTAATTTATCATTGTTTATTTAACTCTGAAAGCTATGTGACTTTTGTTAATATTCTGTCCTAAAATGCGGTTACGCCAAAAATACACTACATGCGGTCCGGCTCCGCTCTGCTCCGCAGGTCGCAGCTGAGCGCCTCAAAGTCCAGTTTCCACTTCCTCCGCTCCGCTCAGGTCCGCCTGGATGCGCTGCTCCGAGACGAATGCGCGGGAATTGCGAGATCGCGCGATAAATCAAGTGATAAATAAGTAAGTCAGAACAAAACAATTCATTCGGTGGAAGAAGGAGAACAACAGTAGAGACTGCTGCCTTGATCTTCTCTCGTAAATGAGCGACAGGACATGGTTTGAGCAACAGGAAGTGATGTATTACATTTCAGAATAAAATACTTTATTTATTTATTTATTTCTTGTATTGCGTTTGTAGGCGTAGTCATAAATGATAGTTTGACAGCATTTTTGTACAAATAAATCCGTATAGAGCTAGGATTAGTCCGCCCGTGGTGATTTTATTTTGTAAATACGGATGTTGTGCTCATTCCTTTTCCTGTTGGGCGACGTAATCTTCAAAAGTTGACTCCGGCACAGCTCCGGCGTATGGCAGAAATAGAAATATTTCTAATTTTGACGGACTGCTGGCCGCTCCCCGGTGCTCGCCGCCGCCGTGCGGAGCCAGTGTAAATTCTCTCATTGATTATAATGGGTGCGTATTTGCTGCGGAGGTCGGACCGGAGCGAGGCGGAGCCGGAACGCATGTAGTGTAAATTTGGCGTCAGATGTGCCCCCTTTTTTTTTTTTGAGCACCTGCCCCTTTAGTGGGCTCTGCACGCCCCTGGTAATGGACACCCACAAGGCCTGTCCAGTCTGCCTGGGAATGCTTCATACAAAAACAGCACTGGATGCGCCCGGTTTTTACCCACACTGCAGCCTCATGATGGATGCGGTGCTGCAGAATCGAGTTGACCTCGTCGCCAAAGCAATGGGCGCTTCAGTGACGACAGCAAACGCGGACACAACGGAGCACCTCACTCCCACGCCGGAGTTGGAGAACATGGCTCTACAGGACAGCACACGTGTCGAATGGGGCGACAGCCCTGACGTGCTGGCTCCTATGGTGGACCTAACAGTCTAATTCGACACCCGTGGCCTGATGAACGAGGACGAGATCTCGATTTCAGCCTCGGGTGAATTTTCAACGGAGGAGGCGGACGTGGAACTGGAGGATCAGGGTGAAGACCTCTCCCAGACACCGGTACCTGTGCTCCCAGAAACTGACTTTTCCATCCCTGCTCTGTTCGATTTGTGCCACAGAGCAACAGACGCCCTGAATATCCCATGGCCGGAACCTCCGCCTCGCCAACAGGTCACGAGGCTGGCAAGAAGCTATTTTTACTCGAAGCAGCAGGCCACCACGAGGCAAAAGATGCCTGTGTTCCCGGACTTCCTCACAGAACTAACTCGCACCTGGACTCAACCAAGAGCCCCCATGCTCCTTCCCCTCTCACAATTCCTCAACGTAGACGGGATGGATGAAGTGGGAATAGCTAACGTGCCTCAGATTGAGGACACACTAGTGTCTCACCTGGCTCCTAAATCATCAGGAACAAAACCAACTCTTCCCAGCAAGGCTTGTTGAACCTCAGCGTCTCTACTCGAGAAATGATACAAGGCTCAGGGACTCGCGGCGCGCGCCATGAACGCGTCCGCGTTAATGCAGGCTTACCTAGCGGAAAAGCTGCAACAGCTTCAAACAACAACGGACAAGCAGGCGGCTGTCGAATTGCGGGATGAAGCCCGCAGGGCAACAGACTTTGTGCTCCATATGATGGGGACAGCTGCTGTTGCGTAGGGCAGGGGAATGGCGGAGGTGGTCATCGCGATCCGCCACCTCTGGCGACTTGAATATCCACGTGGACAATTCCTCTTCACCTCTGGCAACAGATTTTAAGTCTCTTTTGGATTCTCTTAATCTCACTCAACATGTTGACGCCCCTACGCACAGCAGGGGGCATACTCTGGATTTGGTGATTACAGACACTGTACTCATCAATAACTTATCTGTATATGACCTGGGTGTCTCAGACCACAGGGTCATCTCCCTGGAAGTGCCTTCATCTTCGCCTGCTTCAAACCCAAAACGACCCATCCAGTTCCGTGACCTTAAAAACATTTCCCTTGATGTTCTGTCTGCTGATCTTCACACCCTGACCACGGTCAATCATCCTTCTGCAGATGACTCTGTGGATTACTACAACCAATCTCTTCGGGAGCTCCTGGACCTACATGCTCCCTTGAAAACAAGACTGGTGTCTTTCTCCCGTTCAGCCCCTTGGTACACTGATGAGCTGCGCAAGATGAAGGCAACTGGCCGTGCTATCGAGAGACGTCTAAAATCATCTGGTCTCTCGGTACATAAGCAGGCGTACAAAGAACATCAGAAAGCGTACGCCTATTCTCTTAAAGAAGCACGCTCCAAATATTATTCCAACATCATCAACACCTGCCCTGGAAACTCTAAACAGCTCTTCTCCACAATAACTCGTCTGCTTAATCCCATTAAACAAACTCTTGAGGACTCTGCTCAAAAATGCGACCTGTTTCTTTCATCTTTTAAAACCAAAATTGACACTATCAGATCTCAGCTCCACAACCTCCCTGTTCTCAGTGTGCCATCTACCCGTCTGCATTCTGGGACCCTTAACAGCTTTGACGAAGTTGTTCAGAGTGAGGTGGAGGCCATCATCAAGAAAATGAAGCCTTCATCCTGCGCCCTGGATCCTTTCCCCTCGTCTCTCATAAAATCCAATCACTCTGCAATAGGCCCACTTATACTTACTGAAGACTGTGAGTGTGAGAGTGGATGGTTGTTTGGTGTGAGTGAGACAGGTCCCTCTTGTAAATGAGTCTCTGTGACTCAACGAGGCTAGCCTGTATAAATAAAGGTTGAATGAATGAATGAAAAAAGACGCGACTATCCGCCATTTTGAAATCTAAACTTGGGGAGGGGTGAGAGTTCACCACTAGAGGGGGCGTGAACACAGGACAACCCACAACCTCCTCCCCTGCTTGACTCTCTACACGCCCATTTTGAGAGAAATTTTGAAAATGGCCTGGGGGAGGAGTTACCGTCTCAACCTGGGTTTAGTCTCACTTTAATGAAAATTCATTTCAAAGTGAGTTTAAAATTTAAAACCATGTTTCTTCATGGGACATCCGACTACACGCGAATGCAACATCTGTGACGTAGGAGGGAGAATGTCTTTAGAATGCCCCTTTTACATATTCATGGCGGACAATGAATAAAACAACGAATTTAGCAATCTAAGTGAAGATTTGAGCTATTTGTCTTCAGTTTGGGAAGCAGAAAGTTAGATGAACAAGAAACAGCAGGTTCTAATTTAGGTCTGCACCCGTATTTATTTGAGTCTTACCTTTTCAGGAAGCGAGGGAGCTCCGAGGGGGGGCAGCTTTATTTATTCCATTCTTGACGAAGTATTTCATCTTTTGGGAAAGTGAAAAGGCTCACTTGTTCACTGATGATATTAGAACACCCAAATGCGACACAACGTAACGGCATTTTTCAAGTTACCGTATACAAAAAAAAATAGGCGAACGTGCAGAAAATGAATCTGCGTTATCATTGCAGCCACGAACTGAGCTTCTCCTTCCTACGTCACAGATGTTGCATTCGCGTGTAATCGGATTTCCCGTGAATAAACACGGTGCAAAGTTTAAAATCACTTTTAAATCAAAATTAAATTGATTTATCATTTTGCTTGTACAAACGAACATAGTTGAATGATACTATATATATGTTGAGCAATTTTATGCATAGTTCAAACATCATGTCAGTGGGTCTTTAAGCTAAAATGTTGTGGACTAGTAGCTGGGAGTCATCCCCTACACAAGCTATGTGTGCTAACATGAAACCTGCTCAAAACGTTTCATGAACTGTTGGAGTCAACCCTGTGTGTATGTCTGTTTGTAAAATATCTCATGAACCACTGGATGGGTTTTACTGAGACTTCCAGAAAGTAATCGTTCTACAAAGTCTCCAGTGAGTTTTATATTTATTAAACACGCTGTGTACTGAAAAGTTGTTCAGCCACTACTTGTTTCTTAAAATCTTTCCCTCAAGAGACAATACTTTAGAAATGAGCTTGTAATGTTTTTAATTCAAGATGGAACTGGATCTGGACAGATTTAGAATATTTACAACACAGTGGTTCACTTGTACTGATATGCCAGCGACGCGTACTTCTGAGATTGTGGTATTTCCAACTTGTGTTTAATAACATAATTATTATGAACACAGAGACACTCAGGAACTTGGGCTCTTAAAGGATTTCTGGTGAAAATGGAAGTTTCGTTGCGTTTGTACGGGTACTGTTCATTTACACAAAAATTGCAAATGTTTTCTCTGACAACGGCACAATTTGAGAACAGAATCTAGAGTGCAATGGTTCAAAAACATCCCAGTGTCTGTTGTCGTGTAAACAGAACAAACAGATATTTTCTGTCAGGGAATCCCTGGCTCAGGCGCAGTATGATGCAAAAACTGAAAGTTATGCACCATAACTCATGTTCCCTGAAGGAAGGGAACGAGGTGCAACATATCACTATGGGAAATTGCGCCTGCGCAGTTTACCTGAAGGAATACAATCACGCCTTTACGGCAGGGGGCGTCAGCGTCGCGCCAGAGGCTCCACCCTCTGGGTACTTAAGCCGCTGACGCCCATCCATCGATCTCCAGAATGCACTTCACCGAGCTTTCAGCATTGAAAGGGCCAGGTATGTTGCACCTCGTTCCCTTCCTTCAGGGAACATGAGTTATGGTGCATAACTTTCAGTTCCCTTATCAGTCTTGTCACTCGGTGCAACATATCACTATGGGAACGTAATTCATTCACGCCCTTGAAATGCTCAGTAAAATGCATCCTAGTGTGAACGTCCGCCTTCATTCAATAGGCATCTCAAGGTTGCTTTCTACTGTGTGTTAGAAAGGACAGCCTGAGTGACATCACACGCAGTAACATCCAAACTATAACCCCGGAATTACACTGCACACGGCTCCGCCCCGCTCCGGTCCGCAGGTCGCAGCTGAACGAGTCCAATTCCCACTGCCTCCGCTCCGCTCAGGTCCGCCTGGATGCGCCGCTCCAAGACACGTGCGAGATCGCGCGATAAATCAAGTGAT
>JBBPBX010073558.1:0-17795 GCA_038048925.1 Garcialebias charrua
GACTCTGCAGAAACCAGTATGCCCAAGGGCTCTGGAAACAGCAGGAGGCAAAGCTCCACATAAATTTCCTGGAACTGAAAGCAGTGTTTTTGTCCCTGAAGCTTTTTTACAGGAGGGGACTGATTGCACAACAACATGTCCTGGTAAAATCGGACAACAGGATGACAGTGTCCTACATAAACAGAGAAGTCGGGACAAGGTCACAACCCCTCCTCAGGTTGACACACAAGCTGCTCATGTGGTGCAGCTCCCGGATATTGTCCCCGAGGGCGACCCACATCCCGGGCGAGCTAAACCACAGGGCAGAAGCCCTCTCAAGAGGGCCCCTCCTCTCCTCAGAGTGGAGGCTGAACCCGCGCATCGTGGACCAGATCTGGGCACGATACGGGCGGGCATCCGTAGATCTGTTCGCTTGCAGAAGCAACACGCACTGCTCCCTGTATCATTCGATAAGGGAGACAGACGCACCACAGGGAACAGACGCCCTGGCGTATGAGTGGCCAGCGGGGAAGCTATGTTATGCGTTTCCCCCATCTCCCTGATACAGGCGATGCTGGAACGCGTACGCAGGGGAGCTCTCTCCCTCATACTGATAGCTCCCAGGTGGCCACAGAAACCATGGTTCCCAGAGGTGATCTCACTGTTGACGGGGACACCATGGCAGCTGCCCCCCCACAGGGACCTGCTGACTCAGGTCCACGGGCAGCTCCTTCACCCATGCCCAGAATTGTGGCTTCTCTGGGCTTGGCCGCTGAAAGGAACCGGCTGATGGCCTCAGGACTGCCTAGTAATGTGGTATACACAATACAGGGAGCAAGAGCACAATATACTCAGACTCTCTATGCTCACAAATGGTGTGTTTTTGAGGCCTGGTGTCTAGAGAGGAATATTATCTCATATTCCTGTGACCTGGTCAGGTTCCTCACTTTTCTACAAGACCTGCTAGAGAAGGGTTGCTCCTTCTCCACCATTAAGGTCTTTCTGTCAGCCATCTCCACATGCCATGAAGGCTGGGGAGGTAAATCAACCGGTGCCCACCCTCTCATGATACGGTTCATGAAGGGTGTACTAAGGAAAAGGCCTCCCAGCAGGACTCTGGCCCCTGTGTGGGACCTGCAGTTAGTCCTGGACGCTCTATGTGAGCCTCCATTTGAACCTCTTAGCAGCATTAAGATAGATTTGTTATCTTACAAAACTGCATTGCTCTTAACTCTGTGCTCAACAAAACGCGTGGGTGACCTCCACGCTTTATCTGTACACCCAAAGTGTACCAGGTTTGCCCCAGACGGGTCAAAGGTCACCCTGAGTCCAAACCCCGCATATGTGCCAAAGGTTCCAACTTTAAATCCCAGAAGTCTGTACTTGGAGCTGTCAACATTTCCTCCTCCCACTGTCCTAACCGAAGGACAGAGGAGGCTGAACGCGCTCTGCCCTGTTAGGGCCCTGAGTGCTTACATGGAAAGAACAGCCAGTTGGAGAAAAAACAAACCAGCTGTTTGTGTGATATGCTAATCCAGTTGCTGGCAGAGCCCTGTCAAAACAGCGTCTCTCACATTGGGTGACTGAGGCCATTAAGAGGGCATACAGCAGTAGAGGTCAGCAAGTGCCCAGTGGGGTACATGCTCATTCCACACGAGGCCTGGCTGCCTCATGGGCCTTATTCAGAGGTGTGTCAGTAGCAGAAATATGTGCAGCTGCTAACTGGGCCTCTTCAAACACATTAATGAAACATTACAGTTTGGACGTCACAGCATGTGACGTCACTCAGGCTATCCTCTCTACCACAGAGTGGAGAACAGCTAGACGCCTGCAGTGTAATGTCGGGTACCCACCAAACGCGTCAAAATGCTCTTGCCGCACCCTTTTGGCCGCTTGTCACCAGAATCTGTTCACATTGAAGACGCGTCTGATGACGC
Source organism: Garcialebias charrua (assembly GCA_038048925.1). Lineage (NCBI taxonomy): Eukaryota > Metazoa > Chordata > Actinopteri > Cyprinodontiformes > Rivulidae > Garcialebias > Garcialebias charrua. The sequence goes on from JBBPBX010073558.1 coordinate 1,917, forward strand.
GCAGTGGGAGCAACGTCTGGCTCCTTTTCCGGTTGTTTCTTGTACACCGGGCAGACGAAATCAGCTGTACGTGAGCCTCGTTACTACTTGAGTGGGTTTTCTATGAGCCGAACTGCAGCTCCGAAAGTCTTTGTTGAGATTAAAACTTTTTTTTTTATGTTTGGGGTGATCGTACGCTCGAGCGGACAGCGGCAACTGTAAAAATGCCAAGTTTCTTACCGGAGGCTGGTTTCTTCATGGAGGCTCGATGGGGTAAGTTTAAAAAGTCCAAAAAAAGTCCCGTCGTCGTTGCGTCATCACATAGCAGAGTCTCTCCCGATTGGTTGCCGCGACGTGTCGAGCGTCAAAAGTTCAAATATTTGAACTTTGGCTGCTCGACGCGTCGGCTGCTTCAGACGCGTCGCGTGCGCTGAAAAGAACTGCCGCTCGCTGCCGCGCCGCTTGAAACGCTCAAAACGCGCCGCTTCACAATTCGCCGCGCCTTGACGCGCCTCAGCATAGACTTTCAATGTAAACCGGCCGCTTACGCTGCCCGAAACGCGTTTGGTGGGTACCCGGCATGAGGCATAAGTTCTCACAAGCATGCATTTCCAGAACATTTCCATGGCGTGAGTGAAATACGTTCCCATAGTCAATGTGTTGCAATGAGTGAACCTGACTGATAAGGGAACTGAAAGTTATGCACCATAACTCATGTTCCCTGAAGGAAGGGAACGAGGTGCAACACATGTTTGCCCTTTCAATGCCCAAGCTCGGTGAAGTGCACCATGAGAAATAAAGGTGGGGCGTCAGCCTCTTAAATACGAAGAGGGTGGGGCATCATCGATGACGCTGACGCCCACCTGCCTTAAAAGGCGTGATGGTATTACTTCAGGTGAACCGCGCGGCGGCGCAATTCCCCATAGTCAATGTGTTGCACCTCGTTCCCTTCCTTCAGGGAACATGAGTTATGGTGCATAACTTTCAGTTTTACATCCAGTGTACATACTATAATGTAACAGACTGAAAACAGAACCTGATGTTCCTGAAAACTGAACTCCATCCATCCATCCATCCATCCTTCCATTCATCCATCCATTCATCCATCCAATATCTTCACCAGCTTCTTCCGTTTTGAGTCATGGGGGTCACTGGTGCCCATGTCCAGCAGTCACTGTAGCCGTTTTCGCACTGCACGGCCCTCAACGGCCCGGCCCGCCCCGCCTTCTAACCAGGGGTTCGTGTGGTTCGCATTTGCCTTTTCGGGCCGGCATCAGCTCTCGTTTTGGAACCCGCTTGACGCAGGTTCTTATCGGGCCGGGCTCCCGGGTCCAGTTTGAAGTCATGTACTGCTCACATTTGATTCGTTGTTTGCAGCAGGGGCGGGACTCGTTCTAACAACAACCTTAGCGCGAGCTGAATTTCATTAATATTTAACTACAGAAACCCCTAAAAAATGTTAGCTGAATTAGTGTTTTTGAGTTAAATTTTTGTTAATAACTGATTACAAATCAGCTTATGTAAAGCCCGAGATACACTGAAGCAGACTCCGTATACGCGCGTATACGGAGCCGCTGCTACACTCGGCTTTCGTTCTCGCGTAGATTCTCGTGTTTTCGCTCCAAATTCTAACGTCATTTCCTCCGTACCGTCACTTCCGATCGTCACTTCCGCTAGTTTTTCGCTCCAAACGCTCGCGTTCTCCTTGTTGTAATATGAGCAGCTGAGCACGGAGTGCTTTTCCTGCAGCCCACAGCCCACCACAGCCCACCAGGGAATATATAAAACATCGCGCACCCAGGTAGGACCTGAATTCATTCATTTCATTCATCGAGTGAACGGAGGAAGAAGCGGTTACTTGACTTTAGGCAAAAAAACAAAAGAAAAGGCCCGATCAGCGATAAAAAAGAGGAATTTATTTCATTTGTGTAACATACAAAACAGTCCGGCGCCGGGGAAGTTTAGGTCAGACACCGCGCATCGCGTATGCGAATCGCGTATGCGTAGTAAAAAAATACTTTTGCGCGTACTTGCCCTGAGGGGCTACGCGGGGCTACGCTGCGTACGGGGCGTACGTACGTTGCGTATTGGCGTATCGTGAGGACGCTCGAGTGTATCTCGCCCTTTAGAACGTAAATAGAACGAAGCGCGCACCCATTTCCGCCTTTCAGCGCGAGCTGAATGTCATTAAAATATAACTAATATTGTCTAACTCTTGCGCGCAGCCAGGGTTTTAAAATATAACTAATAATCTCTAACTCCTACGCGTAGCCAGAATGTTACGAGGGGGGATTCCTTTATGGGTAAAGTGGACTCCTGAAAAAACCAATCCGCCGCCGTGGCTCAGAGGCAGCGCGCTCGGCTTTCCACTCTACATTTTATCTTGACCCGGGGAAGCGGGTTCGAATCTCACCTGGTACAAGTTATTTTACGTTTGTCTTTTATTGGAGAAAATAAAAGGAGTTTGTTTTGGTTAACACAAACTCCTTCTTTGTTTTATCCAATAAAGGACAAACGTAAAATAACTTATACCAGGTGAGATTCGAACCCGCTTCCCCGGGTCAAGATAAAATGTAGAGTGGAAAGCCGAGCGCGCTTCTTCTGAGCCACGGCGGCGGATTGGTTTTTTCAGGAGTCCACTTTACCTATAAAGGAATCCCCCCTCGTAACATTCTGGCTACGCGTAGGAGTTAGAGATTATTAGTTATATTTTAAAACCCTGGCTGCGCGCAAGAGTTAGACAATATTAGTTATATTTTAATGACATTCAGCTCACGCTGAAAGGCAGAAATGGATGCGCGCTTCGTGTTATTTACGTTCTAACATAAGCTGATTTGTAATCAGTTATTAACAAAATTTTAACTCAGAAACATCCATCCATCCATCCATTTTCGTCCGCTTATCCGGGGTCGGGTCGCGGGTGTAGCAACCTAAGTAGGGAGGCCCAGACTTCCCTCTCCCCAGCCACTTGGAGCAGCTCCTCTGGGGGAATCCCAAGGCGTTCCCAGGCCAGCCGAGAAACATAGTCCCTCCAGCGTGTCCTGGGTCTTCCTCTGGGTCTCCTCCCGGTGGGACATGCCCGGAACACCTCACCAGGGAGGCGTCCAGGAGGCATCCTAACCAGATGCCCGAGCCACCTCAACTGGCTCCTCTCGATGTGGAGAAGCAGCGGCTCTACTCCGAGTCCCTCCCGGATGACTGAGCTTCTCACCCTATCTCTAAGGGAGAGTCCAGACACCCTGCAGAGAAAACTCATTTCAGCCGCTTGTATCCGAGATCTCGTTCTTTCGGTCACAACCCAAAGCTCATGACCATAGATGAGGGTAGGAACGTAGATCGATCGGTAAATTGAGAGCTTTGCCTTTCGACTCAGCTCTCTCTTCACCACGACAGACCGGTACAGCGCCCGCTTCACTGCGGATGCTGCACCTATCCGCCTATCGATCTCACGCTCCAGTTTTCCCTCATTCGTGAACAAGACCCCGAGATACTTAAACTCCTCCACTTGGGGCAGGACCTCCTCCCCGACCCGGAGAGGGCATGCTACCCTTTTCCGGCTCAAGACCATGGCCTCGGATTTGGAGGAACTGATCCTCATCCCGGCCGTATCACACTCGGCTGCAAACCGCTCCAGCGAAAGCTGTAGATCACGATCTGATGAAGCCAATAGGACCACATCATCTGCAAAAAACAGAGAAGCGATTCTAAGGCCACCAAAACGGATCCTCTCAACACCTTGGCTGCGCCTAGAAATTCTGTCCATAAAAGTTATGAACAGAATCGGTGACAAAGGGCAACCTTGGCGGAGTCCAACTCTCACCGGAAACGAGCCTGACTTACTGCCGGCAATGCGGACCAAGCTCTGACACCGGTCGTACAGGGACCTAACAGCCCATATCAATGGGCCTGGTACCCCATACTCCCGGAGTACCCCCCACAGAACCCCCCGAGGGACGCGGTCGAATGCCTTTTCCAAGTCCACAAAGCACATGTAAACTGGTTGGGCAAACTCCCACGCACCCTCCAGGACCCTGCTGAGGGTGTAGAGCTGGTCCAGTGTTCCACGACCAGCACGAAAACCACACTGCTCCTCCTGAATCCGAGGTTCGACTATCCGACGGACCCTCCTCTCCAGAACCCCTGAATAGACCTTACCAGGGAGGCTTAAGAGTGTGATCCCCCTATAGTTGGAACACACCCTACGGTCCCCCTTTTTGAATAGGGGAACCACCACCCCAGTCTGCCAATCCAAGGGAACTGCCCCCGATGTCCACACGATATTGCAGAGTCGCGTAAGCCAACACAACCCCACAACATCCAGAGCCCTAAGGAACTCAGGACGAATCTCATCCACCCCCGGAGCCCTACCACCGCGGAGCTTTTTAACCACCTCGGCGACCTCAGCACCAGAGATTGGAGAACCCGACCCAAAGTCCCCAGGCTCCGCTTCCTCAGTGGAAGACGTGCCAGTAGGATTGAGGAGGTCTTCGAAGTATTCCGCCCACCGACTCACAACATCCCGAGTTGAGGTCAACAGCACGCCATCCCCACCATAAATGGTGTTGGTCGCGTACCGCTTTCCCCCCCTGAGACGCCGGATGGTGGACCAGAATCGCCTCGAAGCCATACGGAAGTCATTCTCCATGGCCTCTCCGAACTCCTCCCACGCCCGAGTTTTTGCCTCAGCAACCACCCGAGCCGCATGCCGCTTGGACTGCCGGTACCTATCTGCTGCTTCCGGGGTCCCACAGGCCAAAAAGGCCCAATAGGACTCCTTCTTCAGCATGACAGCATCCCTCACCGCCGGTGTCCACCACCGGGTTCGAGGGTTGCCACCACGACAGGCACCAACAACCTTGCGGCCACAACTCCGATAAGCTGCCTCGACAATAGAGGCGCGAAACATGGCCCACTCGGACTCAATGTCCCCCGCCTCCCTCGGAACGTGTTCAAAGCTCTCCCGGAGGTGGGAGTTAAAGCTCCGTCTTACGGGAGACTCTGCCAGACGTTCCCAGCAGACCCTCACAATACGTTTGGGTCTGCCAGGTCTGACCGGCATCCTCCCCCACCATCGGAGCCAACTCACCACCAGGTAGTGTGTCAGTGGACAGCTCCGCCCCTCTCTTCACCCGAGTGTCCAGGACATGCGGTCGTAGATCAGATGAGACGACAACAAAGTCGAGCATCCAACTGCGACCTAGGGTGTCCTGGTGCCAAGAGCACATATGTATACCCTTATGCCTGAACATGGTGTCCGTTATGGACAATCCATGATGAGCACAGAAGTCCAATAACAGAACACCACTCAGGTTCAGATCAGGGGGGCCATTCCTCCCAACCACACCCCTCCAGGTCTCACTGTCATTGCCCACGTGAGCGTTGAAGTCCCCCAGTAGAACAAGGGAGTCCCCAGGAGGCGCACTCTCCAATACCCCCTCCAAGGACTCCAAAAAGGGTGGGTAATCTGCGCTGCCGTTTGGCGCATAGGCACAAACAACAGTCAGAGCCCGTCCCCCCACACGTAGGCGAAGGGAGGCTACCCTCTCGTTCACCGGGGTGAACCCCAACGTACAGGCACCAAGATGGGGGGCAACAAGTATGCCCACTCCTGCTCGGCGCCTCTCACCAGGGGCAACTCCAGAGTGGAAGAGTGTCCAACCCCTCTCAAGGAAACTGGTTCCAGAGCCAGAGCCATGTGTTGAGGTGAGTCCGACTATTTCTAGCCGGAACCTCTCAACCTCACACACTAGCTCAGGCTCCTTCCCCACCAGAGAGGTGACATTCCATGTCCCAATGGCCAGCTTCTGTAGCCGAGGATCAGACCGCCAGGGTCCCCGCCCTCGGCCACCACCCATCCCACATTGCACCCGACCCCTTTGGCCCCTCCCATAGGTGGTGAGCCCATGGGAAGGGGGACCCACGTCTCCTCTTCGGGCTGTGCCCGGCCGAGCTCCATGGGTAAAAGCCCGGCCACCAGGCGCTCGCCAACGTGCCCCACCTCCGGGCCTGGCTCCAGAGTGGGGCCCCGGTGACCCGCGTCCGGGCGAGGGAACATTCTGTCCAATTATTGTACTCATCATTGGGGTCTTTGGGCTGCACTTTGTCTGGTCCCTCACCTAGGACCTGTCTGCCTTGGGTGACCCTACTAGGGGCATGAAACCCCTGACAGCATAGCTCCTAGGATCATTGGGACACTCAAACCCCTCCACCACGGTAAGGTGGCAGCCCAGGGAGGGGTAACTCAGAAACACTAATATATATATTCAGCTAACAAATATTTTTTAGCGGCGTCTCCTCTCTTAAAACACTGTAAGGGCGCACACAAGAACACTCCACCCACTTCAAGAGAACTGCCCACCCACTTCCAGAGAACTGCCCACCCACTTCAAGGCGGCTCTCTGGACAATGCGTAATGAGCGGGGGCGGGCCAGGCAGGGCTCTGGGCCAACCAGGGGCGGGCCGGGCCGTTGAGGGCTGTGCAGTGCGAAAACGGCTTGTGCAAGAGGTGGGGGACACCTGGACAGGTCTCCAGTCCATTACAGGGACACATAGAGACAAACAACAATTCACTCTCTCAGCCACCCCTAGGGACAATTTAGAGTTGCCAATCAGTCTAACATGCATGTTTAAAAAAAAAAAAACACGCATGGAGAGAACATTCAAACTCCACCCAGAAAGATCCCCTGGCTGGGATTTGATCCGAACTCGAGCAGCATGTTAAAATGTAATCACGGGCAGCACGACGGCTCAGTGGTTAGCACTGTTGCCTCACAACAAGAAGGTCCTGGGTTTAATCCCGGGTTGAACATGGGGGTCTTTCTGTGTGGAGTTTGCATGTTTTCTCCGTGCTAGCGTGGGTTTTCTCCGGATACTCCAGTTTCCCCCCACAGACCAAAAACATGCATGTTAGGCTGCCTTCAGGCCCAGGCCTCCCTTGCAAAAGATCTCAATGGGATTTGCCTGGTTAAATAAAGGTTAATAATAATAAATAAAATAAATATTATGCTGCATGAATGCAGATTAATTAGCATTAGTGAAGTATTTAGAAGGACTAATTACAGCTCCTATAAATACAACTGAGATTTCAAAGGATAAAATCTTATTATGAATGAAATTAAAGAGAAAATAAAACTAAATTCTTTCTTTGTAACTTCAATAAGCATTAGATGAGACAACAAACATTAAATTCACAATATTTAACACTGTGGAACATGAGTTTCTTAAAACATTTTGAAATATTACTATACACATTTTATAAGAATGGGTAAAGTAAATAAAGCGCATGTTTTATCTGGCATTTATAATGCATTTTATTCATAGTTTTAATTAGTGCTCTGTGTTGTTATAGCTGCCGATCAATATTGTGTGGTCAATATTTCTTATGACGTATTTTGTTTTGACAAAAATAAATTACATTTCAGAGTTTCCTGACAAAACAAAATAAAAGTGGGGGAAAAAAACTGTCAAATTGGACTAACAAAGTCAGACATCTCCTAATCTGACCTTTAAACCCAACATGGCTGTCCCACGTGAAGATAGACGCTGAAAGGTTTGCACGAACAAACTAGAACAAAATGCATTGTTAGACATGTTGTGCTAATCAGTAAAGGTTAGAAAATCTTTTTTTTTTTTCTGGCAAAAGTGGAGCACGATCATCGTGAGTGTTGCATCATTTATTTTTGCCATGATTGACTTTTAAGCCCACATAAATAATGTGTATTGGACATCTTCAACAAGGAAAGGGAAGTCTGAGATTGTCACAACTGTATGTTTCCACCCAGAGGTGAAATTAGTTCTCTGCATTTAACCCATCACACTTGAGATACACACAGGTGGAGCAGTGGACAGCTACTGTATGTAAGTGCCCGGGGAGCAATTGGGGACAGGTGTCTTGCTCAGAGACACTACGATAGGTGGGAATGGCTGGGAGCCAAACCATGACTTTCTGGTCCAAAGTCGGCTGCCCTACCTCTACCTCATCTCAGCTAACTACCGGTAATCATCTTGTTTGGGTAGTTAGCTTCAACCTCAGGACTACTGTTGTAAACAAAGCAGCATACAGACACAGAATTGCTCAGATTATTTCATGTATGTTAGCCATGAATGATGTAGGAGCCATTTATCTTGTATTTCTGTTTATCTCCACTAGGGGGTGTATTTCATTTTGTGTACAGAGTATGTTGGGAGAGGGAGGTGGTTACTTAAAGGTCCACCGACATGATTTTTTTACTATTCATAAAATTGCTCAAAATATATATATTTTATCAGTTAAACATGTTCCTTTATGCAAACAAAATGATAAATCACTTTAATTTGGCTTTAAAAGTGATTTTGAACTTCAAACCGTGTTTAATCATGGGAAATCTGATTACACCCGAACGCACCATCAGTGATGTCACACCGGGCAGAGCTCTGGGCTTGTCACAGTGCGTGGGTATGAGCAGCTCGACATGAAGATCGGTCTGATACAGCATCAGACCTAAATTAGATCCTGTTGTTTCTTGTTCCATCACCCAAACTATTTTCTGCTTCCCAAAATGAAGACAAATAACTCAAATCTTCACATAGGCCCTGTTTACACGGACACTGTGTGGGGGAAACGCAACTTTTGGGTATGTTAATTAGGTTGAAAGTTTTGCGTTGACATGGGCGAATTCTGTGGATACGACTCTCTCCCCCCCACCCCCCGTCCTCATGACTTTACTGTAGTTACCATGCTGGGCCATTAGATGGCGCTGTGATTTTTGGAACCTTCACTACTGCGCATGCGTGCTGCCTGAGGTAAACAGAGCAGACGAGGCAGCCTGTTTTCCTCTCTGGCTAAAAGTTCAGCTACTACAAGTTGTTGTCAACAAGTTAACAACAAGTTAAAGCTGGAATTTGGATAAGAGTCAACAGATTTGACACCAAGTGGGACCGCTTCATCTAACAAGCTGCACACCAGTTGCTGACTGGACCGGAACCGCGTCAACATGTCTGACTTTAGTCCGTGAGAATCAGCTGATTTCCAGCAGCGCTACAAGGTAAACAATGTTCTTAATAATGTTTCCTTGTGTTTAGTTCGATCACAGAACAACCAACTGAGGTTTTATTTTTATTTTTTTCCTGCGAGGTCGAAGCTGTTCCACGAAGCGGACCGGCGGTTCGGATGTGGGTCCAGTTTCCACCAGGATGAAAACAACAGAGTCCAGTTCATTAAAGTTCGGTTAACGTGTTTTTAAAAGTGTTCAATTTAATTCTCAGTGTTTGTGACATGAGTTTGTGGTGTTGAATAAATAAATAAATAAAAAATCAACCTGGTGTCTTCATTTTCAGCAGCATGTTAGGCATGACGTAACGAGTCCAGATAGCTTCATTTAGCTCAGATAAATTTAAATATCTCCCACGCTAACATAAATACTGTTTATTATTGTTAAACTGTTAATATATAGCACATTTAGTATGTTATAGTGCAGCGTGACACGTGAAATGTCCGACTGCCTCGTTAACAGACAACTGGATCCAGGCAGCTGCTCTCTTCCAACACAGATGCAGGTAAGGTGTAGAATAATTAAATATGAGAATCAAAATATATTCCATCAGCTATAGTTCAGAAAGTGGTGCGTGTGTCCACTGTCCAGTCCACCGCCATTGTTAAAATGCCGGCTGTCTGCGCGTGCGTGCTGCGTGCATGTGTTCAAACAAAAGCTCCGTGGGAGATGTTTACATTATCAGCGAAAAAGTTCCACCTTGAGAGCAGGATCAGAAAAGTATCGGAGTCAAAGAGGGGGGCCAGCAGCGTCGTGTAGGCGATAAGCAAAGTCGCAAAGAGAAAGTAGCGGTTACACTCAAAATACGCGCCGTGTAAACTGGCCCATAGATTGATCAATTCGTCTGGTTTTAAATTGTCCGCTATTAAAGAGACCAGAGCCCTCTGCCCAGTGTTACATCACAGATGGTGCGTTTGTGTGTACCGTATTTTCCGGTGTATAGGTCGCACCTTTTTATGGTTTTTTCAAGGCCTGCGACCTATACACCAGTGCGACCTATTTATGGATTTTTTTTTCATATTTTTAGACCAATTTTTGGCTGAGTTATGGCCCTTTTTCCCTGTTGCATAAATGGTGCAGTACCAGTTTCGGCCACCAGGGGGCAATGCAAGTGCAGTTCCAGTTTCGGCCACCAGGGGGCAGTGCAAGTGCTCACAGTCAGCTCCACCTCCAGATGCTCCAGATAATGCAGCTCAGAGCCATATACAGTATATAGAGAGTTCCGACACTCTTTGATGTCGCCGACAGGCGGTCAATCGTTCCAAACAACGGCTATGGAAACCTTGTGGAGCTGCGCCCTCTGGCGGCGACGGAGCGCTACTGCAGGCAGCTTCAGACTTTAACCAGAGCCATGGAACAAATCGCCCCCTCCATGACCCACGTGACTTCCGCATTCCATTCTTACAATGGAACTCTATGGGAGTGTCGCAACTCTCACTTTATATGGCTCTGATGCAGCTATCCTGCACTGGTTTCCACAGCAACTGCAACTCTGAGCAGATCACCTTCAGCTGCAACTGATTTGTCATTTATTAACAAAAATTAAAGTGAGACACAGTCTTACAAAAAAGGCAGCCAACAAACATTTTTTTAGGAGTCTGTAGTTTAATTTTAATGATGTTGGTGGTATTTACATTTTGAAATAAGCTGATTTGTAATAATTTATTAACAAATATCAAAGTGAGACACAGTTTTACAAAAAAGGCAGCCAACAAACATTTTTTTAGGAGTCTGTAGTTTAATTTTAATGATGTTGGTGGTATTTACATTTTGAAATAAGCTGATTTGTAATAATTTATTAACAAATATCAAAGTGAGACACAGTTTTACAAAAAAGGCAGCCAACAAACATTTTTTTAGGAGTCTGTAGTTTAATTTTAATGATGTTGGTGGTATTTACATTTTGAAATAAGCTGATTTGTAATAATTTATTAACAAATATCAAAGTGAGACACAGTTTTACAAAAAAGGCAGCCAACAAACATTTTTTTAGGAGTCTGTAGTTTAATTTTAATGATGTTGGTGGTATTTACATTTTGAAATAAGCTGATTTGTAATAATTTATTAACAAATATCAAAGTGAGACACAGTTTTACAAAAAAGGCAGCCAACAAACATTTTTTTAGGAGTCTGTAGTTTAATTTTAATGATGTTGGTGGTATTTACATTTTGAAATAAGCTGATTTGTAATAATTTATTAACAATAGAATAGAATAGAATATATCTTTATTTAACAAATATTAAAGTGAGACACAGTGCGACCTAGGTGCGACCTATACACCGGTGCGACCGGTGCGACCTATACACCGGTGCGACCTATTTACGGATTTTTCCAGTTTATTGATAAATATTAGACACTGCAACCTATACAACGGTGCGACCTATACACCGGAAAATACGGTAATTGGATTTCCCATGATTAAACACGGCTTGAAGTTCAAAATCACTTTTAAAGAAAAATTAAAGTGATTTAGCATTTTGTTTGCAAAAATGAACATATTTAAATGATAAAATATATATATTTTGAGCAATTTTATGAAAATTTAAAAATCATGTCAGTGGGGCTTTAAGGGCAGGTGTGATTCTGTTCAGGTGTTGCTAATGAGAAGGGGCAAATGGTTTTCTACTGTGCTTAGTTTGGAGTTAGGGCAGATTTATTGGTTTTTAAATGGAAATGGCAAGGTAAATGGACATTGTGAAGGAAATAAATGACTATATGATTTATAAGTCAAATGAAACTCTGCATAGTGAATCTTGATGAAGCGCACGTAAAACCAACGCCTACCAGGAACAACAGCAACCAGTGGCCTAAAATATAGTATTTTAGCAGCTACAAATGCTACAATAAAAAAATACTTATGTTCTTCTCTAGCTATCACAAGTTAGCTAGCTGTTAGTCAAGACTCATGTAACAATTAACCAAAAAATAAGAAGACTTGTGACCAGTGGCATACATTACTTGATGACAAGGCTCAATCTTTTAGGTTGGTCCATTTGATAAGTTCCAGAACTTTTTTTTTTTTTCCGGCTTTTTCCCTGCGTTAGGGGTCACCACAGCGATCTCGCACGAAGATTCCAGAACTTTATGTTCCTTTAATTGCTGTTACAAGTCCATACAGAGTATTTCATTAAACAGCTATCGGTTATATATTGGGGAAACTAAACAGCCACTGGCCAAAAGGATGGCCCAGCACAGAAGAACAACATCATCAGGCCAGGACTCTGTGGTCTACACTCATCTGCAGGTCAGAGGTCACTCTTTCAGGGATGAAGATCCTTGATGGTTTGATAGAGTGAAGGAAGCCAACTTTGTGAAAAGAACCCATCCGTCATTAAACAGAGGTGAAGGCCTCCGTGTCCAACTGTCCACCTCAATATTGTTACACTCAGCCATCTATGAATATTAAACGGCCTTCAGGGCACTAACTATCAATTGTTAGGCTGATAGTCCTCCTTTATCATGTGAACAGCTAGTTCTAAATGTCACCAGCAAACTGGTTGACCCTAGGAGAAGGTGCTGTTTATAAGACTGAGTTTGTTGCAGCTCCTCAGACTGAAAGTCTTGTGGATAAAAGATGATACATTACTACAGAAAATAACCTGTCCAGAGGATTTGACTCAACCTTGTTAGATGACTAAAAAGGTACTTCCATCCATCCATCCATCCATCCATCCATCCATCATCTTCCGCTTGTTCCGAAGACGGGTTGCAGGGGTAGCAGCTTGAGCAGGGAAGCCCACACATCTCTTTCCACAGCCACCTCTTCAAGCTCTTCTGGGAGGATTCCAAGGTGTTCCCAGGCCAACCGAGAGACATCTAGCATGTCCTGGGTCTTCCCCAGGGTCTCCTCCCAATTGGGCATGCCCGAAACACCTCATCTAACACTTAAGACTGTGAGCTCTGCAGTGCCTTTAGTATATGAACAGTACATTAATGCAGCAATAAAAGGCTTAAAACTAGATAAAACACTATTTTTGAACGTGCCAGTTCTTTTCTCGATAACATCTTAAAGAGGAGCAGTTGAAAATATTTCGCCTGCCAAGGTCTCGATTATTTTGGTATGAGTTTTCTCTGCAGGACAGCTGCATCTGTAAATATTTGTCGTCCAAATATCACTTCGCAGCAGGTGGAAGCTTTTAAGACGAGGCAGAGTGTGAGATTATTATGCAGAAAGGAATAGGGATATTTTACTTTCTTCAAGCTGCTGCATACATTTGCAGATTGATATTCTTCTCATTCTTCTCTATGCAGCGCTCATGAAGTCATTTTTACTAAAACTCTTATCAATAACCATCAGGCAGTTTAACTTTTGGTTAAACTGGTCATTGTTGAATTATAGTTTTGTATTTATCGTTTTTCTGAGTGCACTATACAGCAGAGTTCAAACATATTTCATGTATTTACCTGTCTGGGAGTAACCAGAGGTGCCAAATGAGCCTGGAAGGTACTTCGTCTGTCTGTTACAGTATCTCCATGTTTTATTGTTGGAATCTCCTCATCTACAAGATCAATATGTAACAATTAAAAATACATGATTTTATGAAGAAACAAAATGAAGCAGGGGCAGATTATAACGAGCTGTACCGTTTGCCTGGTCCAGGAACAGAAGTGCTTTCTCTGTGGTCTTTCCGAGAGCACTGAAATCAGGAAAGTCTTTATCATCCTCCACTTCCTCCTCAGCTGTCATGTTCACTTTTCCTGGCTGATCCACTGAAGCAGGCAAGAAAAAAGAAAGCAGCACTGCTTTATAAAACAAATGGCCTTTTTAAAATCCCAGAACTACTGCCTGTAAATGTCTTTACTGTGTTTTTTGAAGACAGGAATCACTATAAGCAATACAGTATGCTGGTGAAGATTCTCAATCATCCAGGACATGATAAAATCAAAAAACGTTCAATACAGAAACAACTGGACTTTATTTGTACCGTATTTTCCGCACTATAGGTCACTTTTTTTTGCCTAATTTGCATGCCCTGCGACCTATAGAGAGGTGAGACCTATTTATGGATTTTTCCCCCCATATTTTTAGACCAATTTTTGGCTCAGATATGACCGTTTTTCATTTTGGCAAAAAATGGTGCAGTACCACTTTTGTCCGCTAGGGGACACTTCCAGAGAGTCCACCGACCGTTTCCAGCTCATGTGTCCGAAAAAAGCCTCCTCTGCTCGGACTAACTCTGTCGCTGCCAGGCCTCCTGCTCTGGAGGTAACTTCTGTTTGCTGTGTTTGTTAGCAAGATAAGTCAAGAACCACAGGACAGATTTTTATCAAACTTACAGAATGTAATCACTGTATGGACATTTACAAGTGACTCTGGAATATAGGTCGCATTGGCCAATTATTGCCAAAGAATTGGAAAAATCCATATATAGGTCGCACCTGAATATAGGTCGCACCTACGTCAAAATGTGGACCGTGTTTAGCTCTGCTGCAAATGTCTGCCACAGGAGCGCACAGCAAGGCTTTAAAGAAGATTAACACTTAAAAACAATTATTTGTTTGATAAAAATTATAGCAAATATGTGTCTGAGCTGAACTTTTCTTTAATAAATGAATAATTTTAGCAGGATAAACACCTAAAAATATATATTTGTTAGCTGACATTATTGTAAGAGTGTGTCTCAGTTTAATTTTTGTTAATAAATGATTACAAATCAGCTTATTTTATAAAAAGCCATAAGTAAGTAAGTAAGTAAACTTTATTTATATAGCACCTTTCACAGATATAAAATCACAAAGTGCTTCTTTACAAAAGAAATACACATAATAAAATCATACTAAAATTATATCTAAATTATACCATAAATAGATTGCACCCGAATATAGGTCGCAGGGCATGCAAAAATGATAAAAAGCTGCGACCTATATTCCAGAAAATACTGTGGCTTTATGAGATGTTTGAGATTTTTTTTAAAAAATCATTCTTTTAGCTTAGTTGTTAGCGGTTAGCTTCCGTAAACAGATACCTACTACTGTATTTATTTATTTCATGTTAGGCTGATTGGTAACTCTAAATTGACCCTGGGTGTGAGTGAGACAGGTCCCTCTTGTAAATGAGTCCCCGTGACTCAACGAGGCTAGCCTGTATAAATAAAGGTTGAATGAATGAAAAAAATTTAGATAAATGGCTCATAAACCACTTGGCGGATATTTTTTTAGCTTACAGAGTGTACAGTAATTATATGGGTTTCATTTACAAACTGTTGACCTGTATGCGACAATTGAGATAAAATTCGTTTTTTATTTGTGTTTTTAGAGACGCAACCGTGTCATGTTAGCTTAGATTTATTTCCATGTATATTATAAAAAATAGCTCATAAACCACTCGGCGGATTTTTTTTTTTTAGCTTACAAAGTGTAATTATATGGGTTTCATTTACAAACTGTTGACCTGTATGAGACATTTGAGATAAAATTCGATTTTTTATACGTTGTTTTAGAGACGGACTCGTCTCGTGTTAGCTTCCGTTTTATTTCCGTGTATATTTTAGATTAGACCATTTCGTGAATTTATTAAGGAACGGTTAAGCTCAGGAACCCTTGTGCTATAATGTCAGCTATATTTTTTACCAAACAAATAATGGTTTTTACCGTGTTAATCTTCTTAAAAGCCTTGCTGTGCGTGTGCGCTCCTGTGGCAGACATTTGCAGCAGAGCTAAACACTCGTCCACATTTCCGGGTTGTCTCAGCGGTGACGCATCACGTCAGTGGTGGATGACGCGTTATGTCGGCGGTGACGTAGATGCGACCTATATTTAGGTGCGACCCGTTTATGGATTTTTCCAATATATATATATATATGAAATATATATATATTTCATATACAGTATATATTTCATATACAGTATATAATGTTATAGAATGATCAT
>JBBPBX010073560.1:6912-17795 GCA_038048925.1 Garcialebias charrua
GGTGTATAAGTCACAGTTTTTTGCATAGATTTGTCAGACCTGTGACTTATACGTTGAAGTGACATATACTGTACTTTTTTTTTCATAGTCATAATGCAATTTTTGACTGGTGCTTTAAATTCCTAAGAACTGCAACAGCAAGTCTTCCCGTATGAGCTTGCTTCACTCAGCTGGTGCAGGCGGAGGAACGCTGGCGAGCTAGCAGCTCCCGCCATGATGGATGTATGGTGCTGCGTCGCCCAGGCAAAATGAAGCTGTTTTGACCATTAAAGTGCATTTATTAAGGAACATTTAAACTGAGACACAACTTTGCTATAATGTTGCACAAACAAATAATTGGTTTTAAGTAGGGCTGAATGATTTAGGAAAATAATCTAATTGCGATTTTTTCCTATAAATTGCAATTGCGATTTAAAACGCGATTATTTTTTCAATATCTTCTCAAGTATTTTTCAACAAACGGAAGCAATAAATCAATCTGTTTTATAATAAACAATGCCAGATTTATTTAAAGCAGAGATTACAATAAAGCAAACAAATCTATGCCTTTTCTTTTCACCATTTCTATTTTTTCTTGTTTCATAAACATAATAGTAAACATGTTAAGTGAACTTCCTAACTACTGTCTGAACTTCACATGACAGTTAATAAATAAATATAAAAAATTAGATATAAAAAATTAAACTTACTGCTTTCCAGCCAGTAACATCATAAAAAATAAAGTGCAAAAAACATAAAGAGAATCTGCTTTAACCAACTCGTTATTTTCTGGGAATTCAAACTCAGTGAACACAAAATAAACTAGTATCTGTTCTTATTAAATCTTTTAGATGTAAAAAAAACCCTCTTGGAACAATAATGTAAACATTATAGTCACTCAGTAACAGCAGCAAACAGACTTATGTGCAAATTAAATATGGCACTGTCAGCTAGAACTCTGTTCTGTAGCTCTGTATCGTTCACAGGAACTCACAGATTTTTTGCAAAGAAAAACAGAATGTCAACCTTTGCTGGTTTCAAAGACGAGCGAGTACAAGTCACTATATTCCCACCAGCACTGAAAAGACGCTCTGAAGGAGCACTTGTGGCAGGGACACAGAGATACTTGCGCACATTTTATCGTATTTCCAAAATACTGTACCGTAGTTTTATTTGACACTTCTTGCAAACAACCGTCCTCTTGTTAAGCTCTGTCTTCCCCCAGAACGTTGTAGGATATGAAATTAGTTTTAAAGACGAAGGAGCGAGTTGAATCGCGCTGTCTCCCTCCATGCTAGCAGGCTCCGTTCAGATAAAGGGAGCTCAGCTGGCTAACTAGCTTGCTGTACGGTGGCCTACACGGCCAAAATTCTACGGTGGCCGAACGGAAACATAATGCAAAGAAATTCCACACAACTGATGTGCTGCCCCTCTTTGGTATTAGACTTTCAGTTGTGTCAGCTTCTGTCGAGCCTGAAGCCATTGTGTTAGAGCGCGCAGTGTTAACTTGACTTCTCCCCTCCCTGCCTGCTCAGTTTTGCTCCGCTCAGCTCACTCCCAAGTCATGTGACCAGTCAAATCGCAGCCTGTGCGGTTAGAGAATCTCATTTTAACATATCACGACATTATCGCAAATGCAATTCATCGTTCCGCCCTAGTTTTAAGTGTTAATTTTGTTAAATTTCAAAGAACTGCAACAGCGAATCCACCCATGCATGCTCACTTCACTCAGCTGGTGCAGGCGGAAGAACGCTGGAGAGCTAGTGGCTCCGGCCGTGACGGATGGATGGATGGTGCCATGCTGCTCAGGCTCAGCTTTTTTGACTCATGCGACATACTCGAACGCGACTTATAAACCGGAAAATACAGTAGCAGAGTGCTGTATGAATTGGTAAATAAGGGTACAGATTGTAGTGTAAAGAGGTTTGAGTGTCTTGATAAGATAGAATGGCACTATATAAGTACAGTCCATTTACCATTTTGTCTTTGATGAGTAAACTGTGACGTTTTTTGAAAAGCAGCAAAGACACAAACTTATCTAATTCCAAAACCTCTTTCTGTTCACCTGAAATGGGCTCTGTAGCATTTCTTTGTAGCATTAGATTCTAACAGTCACCAACAAAATGTAACAAAACTTTATCAGTCTGATTTTAAAGTTGGCATCAAAGTGGAGAGTTGCTCGGAATTTTATTGGCCAACCCCCCACCCCCAAATTCCAATGTTTGTATTTGTAAACAAAATAAAAAAAAGAATACATCAAACTGATGTTTTTATACCATTTTATAAAGCACTTGTTTTTCTATATTTGAAATAATTAGTGTGAAATATTCTGTTTATTTGTGAGAGCTGCTCCACCAAATGAAAACCTTTAACAATATAGAGCTACAAACATTGGTTTTAAATAATGAATACAATCATATTGGTCTGTGTAGAAGATGCGATGAAAAGTGAAGAAAATGCTTTATTTTACTGTAGATTATGACATTTTTAAATAGACTTCCATAAAGTTCATCATTGTTTATATTTCTTTTCTTTTTTTCTCTCTCTTTGCTTTTGGGGCATTTGGAAAATCTACCTTTAATCACATAATTTCATTAACATATGTGTGAACAAATGTAAGTACATGAAGGTATAATTAATGTTTAGTTTTGTGATGTGTCTGAGTGAACATTTGAAAAGGCTTACGGTGAGATTAGGGGCTCAGTTAATGGAACAAGCACGATTCAATCAACACGCAACAGCTGCTAAGAGAAGGGTCCTATGAGGCAAATCTGCTTTCAGAGGGCCTGATACCAGTTTAACTTTTTGATGAGGTGATGTCCTCGACTCAAACTAATCTTGTTTGCAGTTTCCTAAACAACTGTCGGCAAACCGTTAAGCATCCGTCAGACAGTTTAAGGCAAGTCAATACCGAAACAATCTGTTGTCTGAGTTGACAGAGTTAACACCTACATGCAAGGTTCGATGGATTTTATTGGCCTCTGCAGAAGAGGGAACAAATTATTTTAATTTTTATCACATTTTTACATCTTCAGAACATCCCTGGATCTTTAGCAGACCACTAACTTAAAAATACAGACAAGTGATCTTATAAATACGTTAAAAGGTAATACAAAAATAAAAATAAAAAGCCTTTGTTCCTGGAGTGCAGTGATGAAAAAATTACTACGCCCCATTAAATCCTCTCTTCTCAAGAAATGGTCACATACTGATGGTTTTGTTATCTCTGTAAAATAAAGTGATTTATTTGCAGGTAAACAACAAAAGGCTAGCCTGTATAAATAAAGGTTGAATGAATGAATGAAAAAAAAAAATACATTTTGTGATGGAGGACAGTGTTAGGACACCGTGTCCCCTAACAGCATGCGTCTCCATCTTTGACTGAAATAACTTCAGTGAGACTTCTTGGAGCATACACCCGTCTCTGATATGATCGGAGGAACGTTTGTCCCACTCCTCGGTGCAGAAAGGTTTCACAAAGTTAAGGGATTTATTACATGTGAAGCCCATTTCAGAACCCCCACTCCACAGCATCTAGATGAGGTTATGGTCTGGGCTTCGTCTCTGCCATTCCAGGACTCTGTTTCTTTGTTTTCAGTCAACCCTTGTTGGACTTAATGCTGTTTCCATCAGCGTCGTGTTACAGGGTCCAGTTCTGTTTAAGCTTGAATTTTTACAGAGCACCCTCTGGTTCACAGAAGAACTTGTAATGAACCTGCTGATGAGTTGGCCAGATTCTACTGCCAGCAACACATACCCAAACCATGACTTGTCCACCTCTGTGTTTTACAGTTAGGATGAAGTTCTTTTCTTGGAATGCTGTATTTGCGTTCACTTTTGGTGTCCAAATATTTCAATTTTAGTCTCATCAGTCCAAAGAACATTATTCCAGAAGTTCTGTTTTTTGTTCATGTTCTTTCCAGGCAAACTTCAGTTTGGTCTTATTGTTTTCCTGAGCTTTCCTCCTTCCACACCTTCAATTACATTTAAACTTGAACGGTCTCTGATTGTTGAGGAGTGCACTTTCATATCCACAGTAGCAACAGTCAGAGTGGCCATGTGAAGAAGTTGCAGGGGTTTTGGAAACCTCTTCGAGCATCTTGTGTCTTTGTCAACTCTTGTGTTGAACTTGAAGATCATGGTCTGGGTATGTTGTAGCCGTTTTGAATGCTCCCCACTTGTAGACGGTTTTCCGGACAGTGGAATGGCTGATTTCAAATTGTTTTGAGATCTTTTTAAACCCCTTAACAGAATTCTAAGCTGCTACAATCTTCTTTTAAACAGCCTCTCGAAGGCATTTTGATCTCACCATGGTTTTCAGTCTCGCTCCAGCAGTAAGCAGCACAAGTCAGCAGCACACCAAAATTCATGTTGGAGCTTTGAGTAAACGGTGGGGTGTCCTCATTTTTCCTGACCAAGCACTGCTTGTTTTTATAATTACATTTCACATACAGTTTTTAAACTATTTTCTTCAGTTTGAATTGAATGACTCGAATGCTTTGGTTTTCTTAACATTGATATTAAATTTACATTTGTCCAAATACTGTATGTTAAAACACAAACTTTCATCAGGTGTTCTATTTATTTCACGGTTGTATTTTTAAAAGTTAAGCCCACAAAGAAAGCTTACAAAAGAAACTTCATTATAGTTTTGAACTTCTTTAAACTAATTGATTGTATAAAATGCTGATAATTATAGATATCTACTGCACATCATAAATGGTCACTTTCATTGGTTTTAAACTTAAAAATGATTTACTTACCTTGTTTATCGGACCAAGTGCCTTGCACATTATCTATTTTAATGAAAAAATGCTGTAATAATAAATCCACGTGGATAATTCCTGAGTAAACACCTGTCCAATCTTCCAGGAGCTGACTCAAAGTATTCCTGACAAGTTGTTGAATGAACCAACATGGCCTGTTGTTTTCTGAAGTGCAGACCTGACTGCTCAGGTCTACTTTCTAGTTGTTTTACTCTGATCATAGCCTCCCTGTCAGTGGCAGGTAACTGCAGTGGCTCAGCGGAGGCTTTTGCACCAATATATTCCCTCCCTGATTGATCACTTTGGGACACAGGGGTTCAAAGCCGGTCATGAACAATATTTGGATGTGAGGACTCTCTTCAACCCAGGGGCACTCGATTAACTCCGCGCTCCGTGCCATATGTCCCCGGCTACTCCGTGTTACCTGAGGAGGCCACATTAGTTGAACCTTTCACATTAAAACACAGGTTAAGCTCAGACGGACAACAGAAGGCTCCCAGGTTAAGGTTGAGGTTGGAGCAGATTATCCTCAACATCCCTATACATCAATCTCTTTCAGCCACAATTTATAGTTTGTGCAGCACGAAGGCTTAGTGGTTAGTACAGTTGCTTCACAGCAAGAAGGTCTTGGGTTCACAGTCCCCACCTGGGGTCTTTCTATGTTTGTGTGGGTTTTCTCTGGGAATTCCATTTTCCTGGAACAGTCTAAAATCATGCATGGCTAATATGCCTTCATATCTAGGCCTGCCTTGTATAAAAATATCTAAACTCAATGGCAGCATTTCCCCTTTGTATTTATCCAAGCTGAGAGGCCTGCTCTTTAAAAAGAAATGCACACTCCGCCATAAAAGTCATGGTATGTAATAAATAACTGAAAGTTATGCACCATAACTCATGTTCCCTGAAGGTAGGGAACGAGGTGCAACACTATTGCTATGGGAATTGCGCCCCCGCACGATTACCTGAAGGAATACACTCACGCCTTTACGGCAGTGGGCGTCAGCGTCACCTCAGAGGCCCCGCCCTCTGGGTACTTAAGACGCTAGCACCCATCCATCTATCTCCAAGTGCACTTCACCGAGCTTTGGCAATGAAAAGGGCCAACTGTGTTGCACCTCGTTCCCTTCCTTCAGGGAACATGAGTTATGGTGCATAACTTTCAGTTCCCTTTATCAGTCAGGTTCACTCGGTGCAACACTATTGCTATGGGAACGTAATTCATTCACGCCCTTGAAAGGCTCAGTAAAATGCATGCTTGTGAGAAATTCAGCCTTTATACATTAGGCATCTTTTGGCTGCTCTCAATTGTGTGTTAGAGAGGACAGCCTGAGTGATGTCACATGCAATAATGTCCAAACTGTAATGCTTTGCAAACGTGTTTTTTGAACTCCAGTTTGCAGTTGCACAGATGTCTGCAACCAGTACGCCCTTGAACAGTGACCACGAGGCGGCCAAGCCTCGAGTGGAGTGGGCGTGTACCCCAGAGGGCACCTTTTGACCTTTGCTACTGTACGCTAGGGGTTGAACGAGTACATAATTTTTAAACTCGACATTAACATAAAAAGCTCGATTAGTGCTCGATTAGTCGATGATGTCATAGATGCAAAATAAATAAATATATAAAAATGCATAAAAACTTCATTATTTACCAAAAAAAAAAAAGACCAACAAAACATTGGGAGCATTTATTATGCTCCTATCATTTATCATACTGCAGATAAGTCACAGGAAAAACAAAACTATTAGTTTAATTATAATTATTAACTATTAATATTAAAAGTGAAAGTACCGTGCGGCGCTGAAACCGAAACTTAAAAAAAACAAATGGGGCCACGCCACAGCCACACCGCACCACCGCCTGCAGTGCTGTGCAATTTAGGTTTACTTTTAGAGATTAATGTGTTTATAGGTTTTTAATAGAGAGATGAATATTTGTTGCATTTTGTTTGTGAAACGAGAGAGGAAGCCGTTTCGGCCGTGTTGTATGTGACCTGCAATCCAACACCGCCCCCTCCTGTCACAATCTACGGTGGTGACAGAAGTTGATTAAATGAGCAGCAAAGCATTCTATAAAATTATAAACTGTTTCATAATAATAAAACACGACACATTTTTACCTTTTTGACAAGACTGGACCAGCTCCATACATCCGTGCGCACAAAGGAATCCATTTTGAAGCGTCTAATAAAAGCTAAAAGCTACCCAGCACTCAGTTTTTATCACGTGATGTGACGTACTGACGTTACCGCGACGTGATGACGTCACTACGGGTACTCGAGGTAGACAAAAAAGCCTCTATAGAAGTCAAAGCACTCGATCTGTTGATAACTCGGTTAATCTGTTAAAGCACTACTGTACGCCCTTTTAATGGCCTCAGTCACCCAGTGTGAGAGGCGCTGTTTCGACAGGGCCCTACAAACAGCCGGGTTGGCAAAACATACAACATACAACTGGTTTGTTTTCCTCCAATCAGCTGTTCTTTCAATGTAAGCACCCAAGGTCCTGACGGGGCAGAGTGCTCTCAACCTCCTCTGTTCCTCAGTGAGGACGGGAGCAGGAGGAAATGAAGAAAGTTCAAAGTCCAGACTTCTGGGGTTCAACGTTGGAACCTTTGGGACATATGCGGGGTTAGGACGTAAGGTGACCTTTGACCCATCAGGGGCAAACTTTGTACACATTGGGTGCACAGATAAAGCGTGGAGGTCACCTACACGTTTAGCTGAGCAAAGAGCCAAGAGCAGAGCAGTTTTATAAGATAACAAACCTATCTTAACGTTGCTCAGAGGTTCAAATGGGGGCTCACAAAGAGCATTCAGGACTAACTGGAGATCCCAGTCAGGGGCCAGAGTCCTGCTGGGGGTCTCTTCCTCAATACGCCCTTCATGAACCGTATCATGAGAGGGTGTGCACCGGGTACCCCCAACCTTCGTGGCAAGCCGAGATGGCTGACAAAAATACCTTAATGGTGGAAAATGAGCAGCCTTTTTCCAGCAGATCCTGTAGAAAGTTAAGAAGCTGGACCAGGTCACAGGAATAAGGGACAATATTCCTTTCCATGCACCAAGTTTCAAAAACACACCATTTGCGAGCGTAGAGAGTCTGTGTTAACATTGCTCTCGCTCTCTGGATCGTGTTCATCACGTTGCTGGCGAGGCCTGAGGCCATCAATTTGTTTCTCTCAGCAACCAAGCTGAGATTTGCCACAGTCCTGGACGTAAGTGGAGAAACTGCTCGTGTGGTTGAGTCAGCAGGCCCCTGAAGGGGAGCAGCTGCCAGTGTATCAACATTGAGCACACCTCCAAGGGCCACGGGCCCCGTGGCCATCTGGGGGCCAACAATATTAGGGAGGGGTCTCGCATGCATGTGTGCTCCCGCATCACCCGAATTGGAGGTGCGGGGGGAGAGGTGCAATGCAACGCCCCTGCTAGCCAGCCGTGGGCCAGAGCATCTGTGTTTGCTTTGTTTAGGGAGAGGCACGGGTCGTAGAGCGTGCAGGTTTTACAGGCGGACAGACCTTCGGATTCCTGGCCGCACCGTGGCTAGATCTGGTCCACAAGGCTCCGGTTCCGCCACTGCTCTGGAGCTAGCCTCAATTCCAGGAAGCTGATGCGGAAACTCGTGATCAGGGTCCTCCCTGCTCACCCGAGGGGGGCAGGACGCGTTCACTTGCTTAGTCATATTTGCAGAGCACGCATTTTTACTAGCGCGTATGGCATGACTGCCTTGAAGGGGCCCAAGAGGTGTCAGGAGAGCGTGAGGGTCACTCTCTGACCCCGTTGAGAGCTCTCTGGACAGAAGCGTATTGAAGAGACACGCTTCCCCGAAGGACATGCCTTGACCAAACTGGTGATGACCCGTACGCCCAGAAATACGGTAATCTGTGGTGTAATCAGAGTGCTTTTCTGCAGTTTTATGACGGAGCTGAAAACCTCCCGATGAGGGGTCGTTATTTAAAGGTGCAGCTGGGCTTGTGCACTGAGCTTGGTCACATATTTCAGATCCACTGATCGTGTGTGGCCTGCTGGTTTTACAGGCTGGAAAGTCTATCTCCGTTTGAGCGCCTAGAGCTGTAAAATTTCTGCTCCGCACCTACAGACTGGGACCAATTCACGAGGTCCAGACCCTCTTGGGCACGAGGAAAATTCATCCGAGTCGGCGAGGGTGCATTGTTTGTATTGTGACAATATTTATTTACAATTTTTGCAGCATTACTGGCGTCTTCCCTTTCAGCATGTGCACGGCCCGGGCTTGCAGGCGGCTGCAGCGCCCCCGTGGACCGGTGCGGTCATCTGCTAAAATGCAGTGGGGGGCCATGACAGGCCTTTGTCATGACCACCGTGTTCAGCCGACGCGCCCTCCGGGCATGCGGATGCGTTGTGAACTTGGAGGGTTTATGTATTACCGGCCCCCCGAGCTCCTGCGGCGCGGGGGATGAGTATGTGACTCCCCCCGTCCGGCCATGTGGGAGCCGGTCTGCCCGCCCGCGGACGCCGCGAGGTCTGACTGCTGCAGACAGTCCCGGGGCGCCCTGCTAGGGTTCATTGTTCTGACCTAGCACCCCGTGCACCGTGAGGGAGAGGGGTGGCAACACTCTCCCTTCATAGTGACCCTCTTTAAAAGGTTACTGTGTTGTTGTTCATCATCTTTTTTTTTTTTTGAGTAAAAGACCAGGGCAAACTGTTCTTTGGTACTTTTATTTTGTGTTTTATACAACAACATTTTGTCTTTATTTCACACACACCAGAACACTCATGTTTCGTGCATACATTAATGTCACCAGTTTTTCGTAGTCTTTTATAAATAAAGTCTGGGCAGAAATAGCCAGGTTCCCGTACCCCTTAGGCGGACGAACCAGCAAAACTGTGAAGAGGGCCCGCTTCGTCAGGCCCACCTCGGTCTCCCATCACGGTTCGTCAAGGAGGTTCTCGGCGGGACCACTTGGCGAGGAACAAATCTGTTCCTGCTCCAGGACTGACCGGCCTGAGGTGGACCTGCTTGGGGTCTCTGCCACTGCTCCCCGTCGTAAGCTGGCCTCTTCTGCGGGGGACGACAGTGTGGCTGAGCGGTGTCGAGGCTGCACGGGTCTGCTCCCGCTGGTGTCCCTGGGGGGGGGGCAAAAGTTTTTCTTGGCATCCCCTCACGGAGGGCTTCAGCCTGTTTTCGCCTCTGCTCCAGCCTGCTCTGGATCCGGTCCAGAGCCCTCCCGAAGAGTCCCGTCGGCTCGATCGAGTGGTGCAAAAAGGGGAACCGCTGACCTTCTGGAAGGTCTGTCAGGGTCATCCACAGATTCCGATGGGCGATGACCACTTCAGCCATACACCTCCCCTGTGCAATGGCTGCCATCCCCATCATGCAAAGCACAAAGTCAGTGGCCCTGCGGGCTTCCTCCAGCACCTCAGTCGTAGCCTGTTTGACTGTTGTCACTGGAGCTCCTGCAGCTTCTCTGCCAGGTATGCCTGCATCATGGCAGAGGCGTTCATTGCACGTGCCGCAAGGCCCTGAGCTCTGTAACACTTTTCGAGCTGTGCAGCTGAAGCGCGGCAGGCTTTGCTGGGCAAAGTTGGTTTTTTTCCAGAAGATCTGGTGGCCAGGTGAGACGCCAGCGTGCCCTCCATTTGTGGCACGTTGGCCATTCCCGCTGCTTCCATTTCAGCCACGTCGAGGAACTGGGAGAGCGGCAGCAGCATGGGAGCCTTGGGTTCAGCCCAGGTGCGAGTAAGCTCTGTGAGGAAATCCGGGAAGATGGGCATGCTGTGCCTCGTTGTCGACTTTTGCTTGGCATAAAAATAATTCCCTGCCAACCTCGTGACCTGTTGGCGAGGTGGAGCTTCTGGCCATGTGATCAGCAGCGCGTCCGCTGCTCTGCGACACAAGTCGAACAGGGCGGGGATCGATGTATCTGTCTCTGTCAACACAGGCGCCGGGTTCTGTGAGAGGTCTTCTTCCTCTCCTTCGTACTCGTTGTCAGCTTCATCACCAGAAATTTCACATGAGGCTGTTGGCGAGATCTCATCCGCGTTCATCATGCCTCGAGTGTCAAATTCGGCTGTCGAGTCTCCGACGGGAGCCGCCATGTCCGGGATGTCCCCCAATTCAACCTGTCCACTGTCCTCCAGATCCATGCTCTCGAGCTCCGGC
>JBBPBX010073561.1:0-11901 GCA_038048925.1 Garcialebias charrua
CTTGATCCTGTGCCACAATGCAGAGACCGCAGGATCGAGCCGCTGTCCCCTTCAGCCGAACGCTCATCAAAAGCTCCATTTGCCTCAGCGAAACACTGAGCTTTCTGTTCCGCACAGTGGAGGATGCTCATCCAGCTGTAGGAACAACTCCATCCCTGTCCCCGTCCGCAGTGAAGCCGACCCCCAGTCCACCCAGCATCGTTTTAAAGCTCGCTTGGTTAACCCCAAACCAAGTCATTGGGAGTCCAGTCAGCTCACAAACTCTCAGCACAACAGATCTTCACTCACAAACACACTTTCTAACCAACGCAACACAAAGCACCCACACAAATCTCTGCAGTCGGCTCACCTGCACGGAGAAGAATTAAAAATGTGAGTATGCAATGAAAGGTTTGAACATTTTTCTCTCGTTATTCAGAGATTTTGGAAATTAAACTTTGTGAATTGGCATATTTGTTCTATTTTCTCATAGAAATGGACTACTGCAGACCTCACTGGATATCACAAGCCATTCCAAAATGAATGGAATGCTAGACTGTAGAGAAGTGGATTTTTGTCCTGCTGGGGTTTTGAAGGGGGTTAAGGGAGCCCCCCTGACCAATGGACATGTTCATGTTTTTAATGGTGCCTTAAAGTCGGAGGACTCGTCCCTCGTTACAGATCTATTCTGTTCTAACAGGGACACGTCCAAATGTCAAATAAAGAGATCAACAGACAAACCTCAGAGTCCTTCAAATCAGATGAATGCTGACCCTTATGAGTTCCCCCCCAGCCCTCCAAAACAATCTGACCTCCTCCCACCTGGTTTTCTGGAGCAATCCTGCACACAAGGAGACAATGGCCATAAACCTCCACCACCCACCTCCCACGAGGCTGCCAACAAAATCCAGCTCCTGCCGAAATGTGTCCACCCTCACAGCCAGGTCACCACCTCTGAGCAGACTCATCCTTCTCCTTGTTCTTCTCTGCAGTCCTCAGTTAGACTGAACGGAAGTCACCATGATGCCTTCTCATCCGACCTGACATTCCTCAGCACAACCTCAGTAACGGCCAAACCTGATCCTCCCACCAATGAGACCTCATCTAAGACCTCAGAGCTGCTGCTGGAACAGACAGGGGGTCTGATCTCAGAGTACTACTCTCACTCACGTTTGCACCAGATCTCCACGTGGAGGGTTGGATTTTCTGAGTATGTCAACGAGCTGCACAGCAAACGGAAATCCACAGGGCGCTCGTCTTTCCCTGGCAAAGATCGACTGAGGAAGTTGATAGCTCGGCGATCTACAGACGTTCAGGGTAGGACAGAATGTTTCACTTTGTCGTTTGAATTTCTTACATGCTCTCTCAGTGCTTTCTTTGTTTTTATCAACACGTCCCTTTTTGTTGCAGTGAAATGTCTGATGATGGAAAACTACCAAATTCTGCATGTTAAAATAACAGACAAAAAAGTAATTACCGTATTTTCCGCCTGATAACTCGCACCTTTCTATAAGTCGCTTTGTCCAATTATTGGCAATAAATTGGAAAAATCCATAAACAGGTCGCACCTTTATTTAAGTCGCATCTATTATGCGTCACCACTACGCGTCAGCACGTCATTTGCCCCGCTGAAAATGGCGGCCACAGAAGCATGCACGGAAGGACTTTTAACAAGATTAACACGGTAAAAACAATTATTTGTCTGCTGAAAATTATAGCAAAGATGTGACTTAGCTAACCGTTCCTTAATAAATTCATGTAATGGTCAAATCTGCTGGATTTAAATTGTTTCGCTTTGACATCTTCCAAATGGTCGTGCGCGCTACGAATTTTTTTTTTTATAAATCAAATTTTAGCTCAAACAACTCCAACAGCTAACAGTTTGTAAATCACCACCAAGTAATTACTTTCTGTAAGTTTAAAGAAAATCTGTTGTGTGGTTTATGAGTTACTTAGATAAATAGTAGCCGGAAAAACAACAGAGCTATAAGCTGCACATTTATGCTCATAAAACATCGAATTTTATCTCAAACAACTCCAACAGCTAACAGTTTGTAAATGACCACACAGTAATTACTTTCTGTAAGTTTAAAGAAAATCTGTCCTGTAGTTCATGAGTTATTTAGATAAATAGTAACCGTTTTTTCTAACAAACACAACTAACAGTAGTTCGTACTTCCAGAGCAGGAGGCCGGGCAGTCAGTCCGACCAGAGGAGCCTGCCTTCGGACACATGAGGTGGGAACGGTCGGTGTACCCTAGCGGACAAAAGTGGTACTGCACCATTTTTTGCCAAAATGAAAAACGGTCATATCTGAGCCCAAAAAAAATTCTAATAATATGGGAAAAAAATCCATAAACACGTCTCACCTCTCTATTAGTCGCAGGGCATGCAAATTAGGCAAAAAGGTGCGACTTATACACCGGAAAATACGGTATGTGAAATGGTTAGTGAAACTGAGGGAGTGAAAAGTGTCCAAGCGTCCATTTAATATCTGTTTGTCTGTGTCAGGTACATCAGCCCTAGGCAGGGTTAAACCTTGTATCCTCCATGTGGATATGGACTGTTTTTTTGTGTCTGTTGGGATTCGACACAGACCGGAGCTTAAAGGCAAGACACTTTTTATATGTTTAGATGTTCAGGGATGCAGTCTGTAAAATATGTCTTTATATGAAACACCATTGGCAGACATTAAAATATTATTTGCTGCTCCTGGTTGAATTACTGGTTTTCCTGCAGGGAAGCCTGTAGCTGTGACCAGTAACCGTGGACAGGGCAGAGTCCCTATAAGACCTGGAGCTAACCCACAGGCGGAGCTGGAGTTCTACCAGAGAAGATGTGCTCCACCCCAGTCAGGTTCGATTTTGTCTGATCATATTGTCATGGAGTGTCTGAACACTGACAGAGCCACCTACATGTCTCAAGTAAGTTCAATTCACGTTATACTTTCTGTATCAGAAAGATCAGGTGATGATCTGCCTGGTACTCCCTCACAAGACACTCCTGACTTTCATGACACCAGCACAGACCAGGAGGCTACGGCTCTCTCAATGGCAGAGATTGCATCCTGCAGTTATGAGGCTAGGTAAGATAAAAACATGCATCATGACTGTTCTAAACAAGGTGCAAGATGAGTGATTTTTGTTTTTTTTTACTTTGCAGGCAGGCAGGGGTGAGGAACGGGATGTGTTTTGGCAAAGCAAAACAGCTGTGTCCCTCGTTGCAATCAGTCCCTTATGATTTTGAGGCCTATAAAGAGGTGGCTCTGAACATGTATGAGATTCTGGCGAGGTAATAAGGCTGAGATCTTTCTATCACTTTGCTTTGTGTTTTGTCCCCTGTTGCGGAGCGAAGAGATGGAAATGGAAATACCCTCCGTCTGTCCGTGCATGTTGTGAGCATGATAACTTGAAAAATAAGCGAGGCACCAACTTCCATTTTGGTGTGGGGCTACGTATAGGCAAAAGAAAGGTTCCTTTCGAAAATTCGTTTGCTGTTCAAAACACAAGATGGCTGCCGCCATAAATAAATCACAGTTTATTTCATCCATCCATCCATCCATTATCTTTACCCGCTTCTTCCTTTTCGGGTTGCGGGGGCACTGGTGTCCATGTCCAGCCATCACTGTGTGAGAAGCAGGGGACACCCTGGACAGGTCTCCAGTCCATCACAGGGACACATAGAGACAAACAACCATTCACTCTCTCACTCTCACCTAGGGACAATTTTGAGTTACCAATCAGTCTAACATGCATGTTTTTGATCTGTGGGAGGAAATCGTAGTACCCGGAGAAAATCCACACATGCACAGAGAGAACATGCAAACTCAACCCAGAAAGGCCCCCCGGGCGGGATTTATACCGGCAACCTGCTCACTGAGAGGCAGCAGCTCTACCAACTGCACCACCCTACTGCCCCTATTTATTTCAATTCAGTTTATTTATATAGCACCAAGTCACAACAGAAGTTGTCTCAGGGCACTGAACAGAAACGTTCACATACATAAAAAGCCAATAAGTAAAAGTTCAATCGAAGAAAACCGCAGATTGCATTGAATCTTCACTTTCTCACAGTTTCCCATCCTGAGCTAGCCTGGTTAAAACCAGACCCTTGTCCTTCACTTCGCTTCGTACTAGGGTCTGAACTTTCTCCATAGAGAACCGATTCTTGCTGGAGGCGTGGCCTCTGCTGAGGAACAAAACCATTGGATCTTAGAAAAATTTTGAACAGGGAAAAGCATTCTGCTCCCTCCCCCTCAGAGCCATATATGGCTGCTCCCCCGTGGTCTGTTGAACTTGACATCAGCTCCGCCTCCTGCTGCATTTTCTCTCGCTGCCGCTGCATATTCTGTGTTTATATGTTAATAAAACGTTCTAAAAAAATAAAATAAAACCATGGAGCTCTGGTCCAGCACACCAGAAGACCAGAAAATCTGCAGGGACTCGGGCAGCAACGTAAAACCCTAGTTTAATTCTCTCGTGACAACCTGAGGCATTTCCTCATCATTGCACTCAGCGGGGGAGTGGTGGCGCAGTGGTTAGAGATGGTGGGCCTGTGATCGGAAGATCGCCGGTTCAAGCCCCGGTACCGAGAACATCAAAAAATGTGGGTGGAAAGGGTGAAACATCCACACCTGCCTCCACCCTCATTCGCCCCACTCTGGGCCCCTGAGCAAGGCCCTTAACCTCCACCATCTGCTCCCTAAACAGGTCTCTCTTGAAAATGAGTTTGCATGGCTCAATGAGACTATCTGAATAAATAAAGGGTAAATGAAAAAAAAAATACCTCCAACTCTACAAAATCTCTTTCACCTCTGTTCCCTGTTCTCACAACAGATCACATCATCTGCAAACATCAAAGCAGAGGTGGGGACTCGAGTGACATGACTTGGACTCGAGTCATTAATATTAAGACTTTAGACCAGGGTTTCTGCAGGTTTCAACAACTCAAATTTAAGACTTTTTAAGACTTTTTAAAGACCACTATGAATCAAATTTAAGACCTATTCACAACATATGTACACGACAGAAATGTACAGAAGAAATGCATAATTACTAAATTACTTGAAAAGTATCTTCATTCAAAAAACAAAACGAACACATTTTACATGCAGTGTTGTTGATAATGGAGAACAAAAACATCTAGCCATGAGGTTGAAGATGCTTGTATGTGGACTACATAAATCTGAGCTCCTCTCCCTTAGCAAGAATCTCCTCCTCAATGTTCTTCAGCTCAGCTGCTTTATCCTTGCTAGCTCTCCTCAGAATGTTTGACTTTGTTATCAACTGAGCCATCTGAGTGCCAGCCTTGCCTTCAGCTGCTCTGCAAATTTGTCTGCATCTTTGGAAAGAGTTTCAGCAACTGTTTGTACTGTGGTCCTCCTTTCATGTTTAGTTATCATGTGGAGAATCCAGAGAACCTCTGCTCGTAATCTTCACCAGCTCGTAACCTATTGAATGATAAAGCTCTGTATTTGTTGTATAACACAATCATTGCTCCACACTTAATCTATTGTATTGATGTTTGGGGGAAAGCGTGTAAAACAATCACAAAGCCTATTTTTGTATTACAGAAAAGAGCTGTAAGAATTATCACTAGAAAACATTACTGTCATCCATCAAGTACATTATTTTATCAACTGAAGTTATTGAAGTTCCATGATTTGGTAGACTATAATATTTTATCAGTTATGTATAGAGCTCAAAATAATGCATTACCTTTAAATATCCAAATGCACTTTGTTAAAAGACAAAGTTGTTATAATCTTAAGGGAACAGAGTTGTTTGTAAAACCACAATTCAGAACCAGTTTGAAGGGACGTTCTACCTCAATCCAGGGAATTAGATTATGGAATGGCTTGGAGAATGTAGTTAAAAATGCCAAGTCAATGTTTACATTTAAAAAAATGATCAAAACAAATGTGTTAAAAAAATATATGTGAAATAACGTAATGTGTATTGTATTAGTTAGAAAATTAGAAAGAGTTAGTCATTTTGTACTGTTAGTTAGAAAATTAAAAAGAGTTAGTAATTTTGTACTGTTGGTTGAAGAATATTATTGTTTAACCTGACTGTTGGAAAAAGTTGGTTGAAGATTATTATTGTTTACATGGTTTGACTACTGTTGTTTAATCTGATTGTTGGAGATAAGGGGCAGATATAATAAGATTTATTCTTCTTTCTGCCACCTTTCATTTTTTTACATTTTGTACACTATCATTATGAGATTGCCTTGTATTGTTTCTTTTGTAAAAAAATGAACAAATTTAATAAACATAAACATAAACATGTAGCCTCTGACCCAAAGACAACATGAAGGTCGCTAACAGGAGCTGCTGAGCCGTTGTCTCTCCGAGGCAGAGTAGATAAACCAGTGCTAGCAGCAGAACTGGCTAATAGCGGACGTCTGTCTCAGGCCTTTCACAGCGCTAACATGCTTGTCACGTTTTGAATGTGACTCTAAAGCCCGTACACCCAACGTTCCGAGTTTAATGTTTCTTTTACATAAGCAGCAGTAGTGACAGGCGTGACAGGAAACAGAAGCGGGGTAAACGCGGAGGTATCAGAGCGAGGCTAGCAGCTAGCCCACACAGGCCGGCTATCCCATCCATGGTTCTGGCTAACGTGCGCTCCTTGGACAACAAATTGGATTATATACGCCTGCTACGAACGACACAAAAGACTGTGAGAGACTGTTGTGTGTTTGTGTTCACGGAAACGTGGCTTAACAACAACGTTCTGGACCATGCTATCCAGTTGGAGCAGCTAACATGCTACAGAGCGGACCGAACCCCCGAGTCAGGTAAGAGACGCGGGGGCGGGCTCTGTGTTTACATCAACAACGCATGGTGTCGTGATGCTACTGTGGTCTACAAACACATGCTGGGTGCAGTCAATCTGGCTGAGCATATTGGACGGGCCAGTCTAAGAGTGCATGAGTAGGTCACATAATACTTCATTCCCTCCACACTCCCACACATCCCACTCAGTTTTGTCTCCCGTGATGCCCATCGGAGCTCAGCTGTTGCCTGGGAGCTACTGTCTCTGCATGCTATGTGGCATGCTGCTGGGAGCTCTCAGACTGCCATGGAGCCTGCTGGAGCAGAAGAGCTGGATGTCTTCAGATGGCCTGGCAGATGGACTCGTGTGTGTGTGTGTCTAGGTGTGTGTGTGTGTGTGTGTGTGTGTGTGTGTTGTGTGTGTGTGTGTGTGTGTGTGTGTGTGTGTGTGTGTGTGTGTGTGTGTGTGCTGTCTCAGACCTTTATTAAGCCCAGTTGTCAAGTTTTGACAAATTTCCTCCCATGCGGTTTTCCCTCATCTAAAAGGAAGGGGGTGCATACAAAAGCAGCAGCTCTATGCAGAGATGCAGGGATCGGTGTGAGCTGTGTGCGTAAACCACTGCAGGTGTTTATTACCTGTCACAGAATCAGAATAAGCTTTATTATCATTGTACCAAGACACAACGAGAATATGTCCATACAGTCGTCCAAAAGATGGGCGGAGTGCTGCTGCTCTTTAAGAGCACGGCCTTCTTATCCTTTTCAGAATACTTTTTTTAGATAGAACAAGCAATAAAGCCATGAGGAGAGGATATTTTTATACCTTGTCCTAACAGGACACAGTTTAAGACATTAAAAAACCTCTGCCAGCAAGCACATTTATGAACACGTTACATTTGCATTTAACAACGAGGTGGTTCATGAAACACTAACAGATAGATTGTCCTGAGAAGATGATGGTCAGCTGGCATAGTTCTGATAAACCTCCACAGAAGTTGGGGTGGGGGTGAGGGGGGTTGCAATAGACAAAGCTTTTCCTTAACTTAAGCCCCCAGTATACTCCTGCATAGGTCTGTCCACGCGTGTGTACACGTGCACTGTACAGAGAGGGTTCAGACTTCACACTCGAGTATCCACCCTGAGCACCTGCAGTCAACTCTACAGACAAGGAGCGTTTACCTACGGGATAAATTGAGGTCGCTGATTGGTCATTTGCTGACACGCCTACTGAATTGATTGAGGGGTCAAAAAAAATAGTGCTGGCAGCCTCAGCCGCAGCGGTGTTCTGTGTTTACAGGTATTGTGTGACTCCACAAATGCGTACATGGTCGTAAAAATTTAGCTTTGCACGTACATGCCCTGTGGGGGTACGCTTGTACCTCTGCGTACGTTCGTACGCAGGAGTATACTGGGCTTTACACATTTCCCAGAAGAAATTGATGTTGGCCTGTTTCAAGGCCAACCGAGGGGTCAGATTAAGCAACAATTGTTCATTTATTCAGGCAGACTATTTTTTTTGTCAGCCTTGAGTCTTAATAGCTATGTTTACATGGACATAAGTAATCGGATCAAACGGCCGATCGGAACAAAAGTGCGTCATGTAAACGCCCCGTTCGGGTTATTTTTTGTGTATTCGGCGTGATCCGACCTAATTTGTGATCAGATCGAAACGGGTGGTTTACGCCGATCCGTAACCCGATCGGTGAGCATATAAACACTTGATCTGTTCCTTTTATCGGACTGTGGAAAACTGTCCTGACTGCGCATGTGCGCTGCGCACCCCTCCCCTATGTGTTTCCTTCTCCGCCTGGGCTGGCTAGAGGGTAGATGCTAACGCTAACATGGAAGGGAAGCAAAACTGGTTGGTGAGCGATGCAACATTTCTAATGGAAACGTTAAAATAGCTCAAAACTATCGAACGCCTTGACCGAACGTGTAGGAACATGGAGTTATTTAAACAAGTACATGAAAAGCTGGAAGAAGCCGGAGATCGCTGGAAGAGCTTGAAAGCTAAGTGCTACAAAGCTAAAAACAAAAAACGGGAAAAGTGGCTACGACCCCACCACTTTTTCATTTTACGTGTTGATGGATGAACTGATGAGAGATCTGCCACTTCCAACACAGCAGGCAGCGGTGTGGATCTTATGAGGAGAGGAATCTGAGGACTACAGCCCCGAAGCTAACCAGGAGCATAGCATCCTTTCTGGTAAGTTAGACTCTTCAAACCACATTAACCCTCTGTACTGTATTACCTGGAGTAATTAGAAACAACAAATGTGTTAAAATGTAATTATAATAAGAAATAAGAGTAGCTTTAGGGCTAGCATAGAACTATATTATAGATTTTAACACTACCCCAACTAACCAGATAATTAACCTAACAAATGTCATCATACCAAGGGCCCAGTTACATACTTCATTTTGTTTGTTTTTCAGATGAGTCCAGCTTTGAAGAGGCAGCTGGCAGCAGCACACAACAGTGGCAGAAGACAGTGGTCCTAGTAAGTTTTTGTATAATTTACATGCTCTGTGACTTATATGCTGAAGTGATGCACTTATGGATTTTTCCCATATTTATAAACTAATTTGTGGTTTCATTATGTTTACAGTCTAAGCATGAGAATGAAACAATGTCCTCAATTAACTGTGATGTGTGTAAACTATCCTCCACAACCATGTTTCTTGCATGGGAGGACTCGCTGTGCATTTCTTCAAAATTTAACAAGATAATCACCTAAAAAGGTGTGTCCCAGTCTACCTTTTCCTTATTCTTCTGAGTTTCACTCAAAATATGTGCAGTGTAAACGGCCCCTAATTTTAGTAAGTTGTGTGTTCCAGATGACAAAAAACAGTAACAAATGTTTATACAGTGTTTAGGGAAATGGTGTTAGTACTGCATCCAAACAAGTAATAGTGTTTAACATCATTGCAGGACCACGAGGGAACTCTGGTTATGCAGGGGCCATGCAGACTTGGGCCACCGAACAGCAAAGCCTTCTACCAGAAGATTCATGTCTTCTACTGAGGAATCCCAAGAAGTTCACACATGTGAACAACTCAAAACTGATTTGAAAATGTTTCAATTCTCAACAACCATGTTCCTTTGTCCCCTGAAAGATCTGTAAATGTATTGTTTACACAGACATTAGGATTGATAGTTTATAATAATAATAATAATAATAATGAATTCAATTTATAACGCACTTTTCATTAATGAAAATCTCAAAGTTTATGGTACAATTAAGATGTCCTAACTTAATACAGTCAGATGGTTTAAGAAGGACTCTGAGTTTCTGCATGCTGTTCTATCAGGATACAGAAACATACATTTTGGAAGTAAAATTGATTATTTTCTCAGGGATTTTCAGTTGACCTAAATCACATGCATACGTTGAAATTGTGAAAGTATGTGATGAGTTGATAAAGAAGTTACTGAAGAAGTACAGTAACTGTAGTACTGTAGTTTTAAATGACCAAAGAACGTTTTTTGTTGTTGTCATCATTACAAGATGTGATCTGTGCACATCGTCTGTTTTGCACACACGTTTTGAATGTTTAATTTTTATGTTTTTCTGATATACCTCAAATTGCACTAAGAATGTAACATGTTTCAAACAAGCAGTATCAATTGTTTACAAGAATTTGTTAAAATGTTTGGTCCATTAAAGAGCTTAGATGTTCACTAGTATTATTTGCAGTTTTTTTATTGTGATGATATATTTATACAAATGTTAACTGCATGTGAACACAAATACATGACAAGTATCTTTTTAGAAGAACTCTCCACCGTGACTTCATCAACCCGAAGGTCATCTCTACCTCCACCTGACTGAGCAAAGGTAAACATTAAATGACTTGAGGAGTCAGACGAGGAGAGTTTGGGTATCCTTTGACGAGCCAGTCCAACAGCAGGTATACAGGATCACCAACTGAAGAGACGGACGTCCTTTCCTTCAATGTTCCTCACAGACTGCAAAAAAAGGACATGCCAATATTTAGTGTTCAACTTTTTATTTGTTTAAAGGCATGGTTCAAACAAATTTTATTTTAAATAAAACTTTACAGCTAAGTATGTCTACTGATTACTTAGATACTAAATACAATATAGTAAATTTTAGCCTTACTTTTGGCAACAGATGATAAATGGTAAATGGAGCTTATTTATATAGCACTTTCCAGCCCCCTATGAGGGGTCCCAAAGCGCTTTACAATACCAGCCATCCACCCATTCATACACCGGTAGTGGCAGACTGCCATGCAAAGCGCCATCCAGTCCTACCGGGAGCAACTCGGGGTTAAGTGTTTTGCCCAAGGACACAACGACACAAGGTGTGGGGAACCGGGATTCAAACCGCCAACCTTCCGATTGGGAAGATGAGCCCTTTGACAGAGGTCTGAGTGGCGCAGGACATCATGGGCACTGCCTGGCATCGTGTCACTGATGCTCCAGAAACAGGAAAACAGAGGAAGAATAGTAATTAATAACAAATACAGACAGTATCACGCAGACAGGTAGAAAAAGAAAGGACAAAAAGTTTATTAGCATACAGCGTTTTTATTATCTTACCAACAGTTGTTGTCCACGACAGCTTGGAGGACAGAGGACGTCCAGCGCTCTCATCCTGTGAATAAAAAAACTAAAAGCACGCGCTGCTTCACCTGTAGTTCAATCAGGGAGTTAGTAAAAACTCAGTCGCCGTCATTACAATCTGGCGTGGGTCCATTGACGTGTCTGTTTACTTTCGTCCTGGAAGTAACTTCTTCTTCTGTGGTTTTCAAGAAAGTAACTTCCTCTCCGTTGTTTTTTTTTTAAGGGGAGTGTACCACTCTGCGCATGTCAGAACTTCTGATCAGAATAAAAGCCTGCTGCATGTAAACACTCGTCATGAACGGATTTGGCGCATGTAAACGGTGCTATCTAATTATGCGATCAGAACACATTTCTATCCGGTCACAGAATTTTGCCCATGTAAACATAGCTACTGATACTTTCAAGATCCGAAATGACCAGAGTAGGGTGCATTCTGCTGGTCTGTGCTTACGAGCCTCTTCAAGGTTGTTTCATGCTGACGAGTCCCAAAGCTGCAGGTGGCCTGTGATTCAAATCACTTCCATCTTCAGCAGGGCTTAATTTGTAAACCAAT
>JBBPBX010073563.1:0-17794 GCA_038048925.1 Garcialebias charrua
TCTCTCTTTCTTCTTTCTCCCTATCTCACTCTCTCATTCTCTGTCCACAATTTGTAATCAAATATAATGGCTTTTTGAAATAGAACAAATGTATTCTGTAACTTTTAAAACTTATGATTATTAAAGTGGGTTTGGAATTTCAAGTACCTCTGTCGTGTCTTTCACTCCAGCATTCGATCCAAAGAGAGACAAAAAAACAACTCGAGTGGAAAGTAAGGTTTAATCCGCAACAAATTGGAGGTCCCACCGAGATGTTTCTACAAGGACGAGAAAGGGGGTGGAAGAGAGTCCAACATGCTGAAAACAGACCGGTCTACACAACAATGAGGTAAGCAGATTGCCTGTTTCAACAAAAAATCTGAAATTGGACATTTATAGGCAAATTTTACTCAGTGTGTTTGGACTCCAGAATTAATACGTGTGAAAAAAAGGAACGTTAAAATTAAAAGTAGAATTATAAGTTTCCAGCCAAGACTCCAGATTCAAGAGTAAAAACACGCAGTGGTCGCGCCCCCGGTGGTCCGACGGGTCCATCTGGTTGAGAAGGAGTGGGGTTTTAGAATAAATATTCGCCGTCACTCCTGTAACCCTAGACTAAGTTTACTGTAGTCTCGTTAGGTTTTGTGGCTAACTATAAAACAGTGTCAATTAAATCTACTTATAATTTGATTTATGATAAGTAGAGGCGGAATCTGGTGAGGTGGTGTATGGTATATTACCGTGCGTAAAATACGTTATAATACACTAGGAATAAAGGTATTGAAAAATCAAACCCACAAACAAATAAGATAAGTAAGAGATAATTTTAAAATAAAGAACAAAATAAAGGATAAAATAATATGATAAAGGAGTGAACACAGACTTCCACAAATTTTATTAAAATTCAAAAGGTAATTTTCTTCCATTGTTGAAGGTTCTTTTCATGGTGTCAGAGTCTCGAGTGAATGAAGTGCAAAAGTTGGCCTGTCCATTGTCTTTCATGTTTGATGTTTGTCTTTTGTCAAAAACATAAGGCCAACTGAGTGTGTGGGAGGAATCCGTGTATTCACTGAGTCCGGGTTCCTGTGACAATAAAGATTAATAGCCTGTGTGGTGTGTGTATGTGTAACTGAGAATGGACAAAAATTTTAAAACATCTGAAATAAGGAAAAAATAAGCAAAATGCAGTAAAGTGGAAATCATATGAAAAAGCTTTAATTGGCTAAAACCAGCTGAACAATAGCTAAACAAGAGCATGGTCTTGCTAATGTAGTCTGAAAAAGTTGGATTAAAAAATGTAAAATTAGCTGAAAAAGCTGAAACAGGCTACATACAGAAATTATTAAGTTAAATACCTTTGATACCATCACATTTTCTTCTTGCCTCAATAAAAGCACTGTCCTACTTGTTATTTAAATCCAACCCAAGAGAAAAAGTTATTTAATTGTTCCCATACATATCTCTAAAAAAAAGGAGGAAAATGATAACTACTGTATTTTTCAGCCTGTATGACATAGTTCTTAAACTTTTTACAAGCTATCTGAGGATTAAATAATCACCACTGTACCGACAGATATACTGTACGGAGCAGATAATGCAGAGGAAACAAATATTGAGGTGCTAAGGTTAGAACAAAGTTTTATTTAGATACAGCAGTTTATAGAGTAACAAATGTAGTCTCCACCTCATCAGTAGTTGGGGCTGGTTTCCTGAAACACAGAATAAACATTACATTAAAACAGTTTACACTTCTCCATTATAACAGGATTAGATAATTTTCTACAGCGTGAATGTGGGTGAAATGAAAAATAGAACTTTAGCTCTGAACGGGGGTCTGGTTTTAACCAGGCTAGAAGGCCTCAGGACGTGTACAGTTTTTTGAATAAACAAATAAAATATTTGCGGACAGTTCGAGACAAATTGATTAGCGCCGAATGAACCTTCACGGTTGGAAGGATTGATCAAAAAGGATTATGACATTCTATCTCAATAATTTTAGGTTATAACACTTAAACAAACGGGAAATTTGGAAATTGCAGTGGGACCTTCCGTTAGCATAGCATAGGCTGTCCAACAGCGGACATTTTATAACTTTGTAACGGTAGACAGCTCACATCGGATTCGCTTAACAAAGCATACAGAGTGACGTCGTGTAGAGAAACGATAAGCAGAGAGTGGATTACCAATTTGGAAGACGTACTTTTGTGAATAGCTCTAGTGAATGTACACGTCTTGTGAGCGTTGACCGGAAAGTAGGGTTGCCAGATCTCTAGACCGAAAGAAGCGATCAGCTCCTTCAAAACAAGCACAAATAAGCGACTCAATGTCCGCGAGAAGCAAAAACAGGCCTGCCACAAGCGGCTGATCAAATTTGAAAGCGACTCCAGGGAAAAACAAGCCCAATGCCGCTTGAAATAAGCGGACTTGGCAACTATGGGGACGCAAAAGACAGTTGTTTCCTGTACAGCCTGAGCAGTGTTGCCAGGTGAGAAATATAGGATTATTGTACACCCATTATAAACAAAATAACAAGTATGCTCTATGGTCACTCTATTGTTGAATACTGTAGCGTCTAACAGGCACTCACAGCTTTGTGGCGTCAGTACTGGGGGGAACCATAGACATTAATACGCATTATTGTCTGGTGGCAACTAATGAGCTCTACAGAAAGTCTTCTGTCACATTTAGAAAAGCACGATTAGCTGGAATTTCAAGACGCCTTCAGGGTTCACAAAAAACTCAGACAGACAGTTGCGACAGGCTGATGGAAACCGATCACAACTACACGTTCACAGAATGGCCAAATTATTGTATTTTTGGCCTTTTTCGGGATTATTGATCGTACATCGTACAGAGGGCAAAATTATCGTACAAATACGAAAATTATCGTACAGCTGGCAACACTGAGCCTGAGTATAATGGAGACCCCTGATGGACGAAAAAAGGTACTGCAGACAGAAGCGTAATAATTTCTAGAAAAACCAAAAACAGGTCGGAGTCACTTTTATTTGTAATTTAATTTAGTCATCCAGTTGGGTTATTCGTTCTGAAACATTTAATAAAAGTAAAAGGATGCAGGTACAGAATTTAATAACTGTTTGGAGTTAGATGAATAAAAATAAAAAAAGAACAGGAGGGGCTGACAACCTCTCTCCCCTGAAACGTACAACACAAACAGTTAATTAACTATGCACACTTAGGAGGTATTAACACGAAGCACAATGAAACTTAAGTTTGATATTGGCTTGTATGAAATATGGACATTAAAAGCAATAAGAGGACAGATTGGGGTTTGAAGAATAATAAATAATAATAACAATAATAATGAATTCAATTTATAACACACTTTTCATTAATGAAAATCTCAAAGTGCTAAAGAGGGAGTAGCCCTCACAGACAGGTCTTAAATAAATACACCTTTAATTTTAATCTATTGAGGACATATATTGAATCTCAATTTATAATAAGTGGAGAATTGGACTTTAAAAATCGACTAATACAGGGGTGTCAAAGACCCGGCCCGCGGGCCGCATCCGGCCCGCCAGGGGGTTTTAGTCGGCCCGCAGATGAATCTGAATTATTAAAAAAAAAGAATAAACGCTATTTTCTTAAAAATCTGCAGTTCCTATGTTGTCCGCTATAGAGGCGCTGTGTTTTAGTCAGTTGTTGTCCTACTCAAACCGGCTGCCTCTAGGACCCAGGAGCGCTGTGTTTTAGTGTAGCAGATAGCAAACGGAGGCTCTGCTCTTTTTCCCTGTCTTCATGTGCGCAGCAAGCATTCATCCTGATGTGAAACAGCACAAAAACAAGATTTCAGGGTTGTCAGGGAGTTTGAGAAATGATTTCAGGTCTTTAGAAGTGTAGGGATACAGCACTCTCATGTCCGTATGGGATGTGGGCCTCTCCACATCTCTCTGAAACTCTCAGTGTTGGACTTTCTTGAAGCTCTCAAGGACACTATTTTTGTTACAATTATTTTGAATTAATGGACACCAATTAATCAGATTGAACTTTCTCTTTAATGTGTGTTAATTCAGAATTGATCAACAGTATATTTTTGTCATTTAATGATGATTTTACTAAGCTGGTATATTTTAAATATGCCAAAGTTAAGAGAACATCTCAGAATGATCTTGCTCTAAACTGTCTGCTCTGTGCAGAATAACTGTCTTAAAGTTGACTGAACAATCCGTCGTATTTGTTTGAAGTGTTTTTGGAACGAAGGAAAAGTGCTAGACATAGCTTGCTTTCTGTCTCCCGTCCTTTCTAAAAACAATGAATCTGTTCTCAAAACAAATTACATGGCTTGTTCACATGCACCTGCATCGTCTGACGCATGTTTCTCTATGTACTGTCTACCCTATCATCTGTCACTCAAACTCACTCACTTGCAAAGTCACACCCTCTCTAGGGGTATGACAACCAATCAGCAGGAAGTATGTGACTAAGTCACACCCCCTTCTTAAAGGGACACTTCCTGTTGATTAAAAAAGTGCAAAGGGAACCACAAGCTCAACCACAGTGAGTTCTCTGGGAGAATGAAAGATGCATAGACGTCTTTCTCCAAGCTGTTGTACGTCCGGCCATCAGTCAAAGGCCCACGTCTTCAGCGAGGCTTAAACAGCACGTCAGCTGTGAGCCACCTGAGTATCCCAGCTCCAAGCTGTGAACTCTTTCTGGAAGTTATCTTGAAACCAAACTGGAGCTGATAACATCACTCTGGGAGGCTGAAGCAGACCTCACGAGACCGTGGCAGGATGAAAGTAGTCGCCTATAAAACGCAGCAAGGCATGCGCGTCTGGCTTGACTAATTTACTGGAGTCGAGATAAGAAAATCTTCACAAAGGTAAACGTCGTTTCATCACGGTACGGATGTCCAGCCGAAACCGAACAGAGGATGAGCCACTCTGGTTAAACATCTCAAGATAAGATTCAACCATTTCCTTTCTTTAATCTTCCTTAACTCCTTATGTTTATTTCTAAATGTAAACTGTAAGTTTGTGCCACAGAAATAAGTTAATATAAGACCCATTAACTTGTGTTCTGTTGTCTTATGTTTTAATCTGCTGAAAAGTTAGTTATAAGTTGTGATCGATCAATCTATGTAAATATGTTGTGATTGTAATTTGATGATTTTGTTATTAAATGACTCTGCCTTTGGTAGGTCAACATAATAACGTTTCCTGTCAAGTTACATTACATTCACTGAGCCACAGATTTATTGATTTAATCTGAAAAAGTTGAGAACCCGTATAACTGATGATAAATTTGTGTCAGTCTAAACCTGCTCAAATCTATCATCTAAATTATAGATAAGTCAGCAAACTGACGTATTTATCTATATTATTACAATTGGTGGCCGCGTACAGGTCTTCTGAAAGATTGAATTGATGTTTCTGTGCTCATAACATGTTGGCATATAGTTTTTATCCTGTTGTGGACTTGTAGAATAGTTCTGGCTGGTGAGTGTCGGAGA
This sequence comes from Garcialebias charrua, assembly GCA_038048925.1. Lineage (NCBI taxonomy): Eukaryota > Metazoa > Chordata > Actinopteri > Cyprinodontiformes > Rivulidae > Garcialebias > Garcialebias charrua. The sequence continues at coordinate 5,456 of JBBPBX010073563.1, forward strand.
TTGCTAATCGTGGCATTGTCTGGTGCGTTTCCCGTTAGAATTATTTTTTCTTTCACATTTCAACGTATGTTTGAAGCTGCGGATGAATGAATGTTTGTGGTTGTGAGACGTTTCAAACCGTGTCGCAAACTAATGCATGCATTTGTCTTTTTGTGACCGCCGTGTCACGACTCTGCTTCATTTTATTACATCTGCGGATTGCTGTTGAGGGTCTGTTTCACACATTTGCTGCTCCATTTTACCTAATCTGTTACAACGTGTTGTTGTCTGAGGTTCGGGTGAGACCCACTCAGCTTTGGACCGGACGGGTTCCGACCTCCGGTTCCGATAGACGTAAAGTCCGTTGTTTAAACAGTTAGCGTGCTGCCTTCTCTGGAAGGCGTGGGGGGTAGCCTGAATGTGTTGGGCTCGTTAGCAGTATTTTCTGTGGTGTATTCTACGTTTATTTTGTGAAAGAGTGTCCATAACTTTGGGTCGAGCTAACGTTAGCGGTACCGAGACATTCGGTTGCATAAGCGTTGTGATTGGTCCATTGTGTGTCGTGTTCAAAAAAGTTGGTTCTGTAGACTGCTGGTTATCAGATTCATTTTTGCACACATTTCTCACAGTTTATCTGTGTTGTTTGGGTTCTATGCACGTGATATCGTCGGAGACTGGCTTAACCGCGGTGTTTTGCGATATTTATGACTGTTTTGGAACGTTGAAAAGTCAGTTCCTCGCTAAAGTTTGACCGACCGCAGGTCCGTGAACGTACCGCTCGAACATCACGTCACACGTGAGTGACGTCAGGTTTAGAAGACTCCATTTCCCATGACCACTTGGGTTTTAGAACTGCATGTTCTGTCTTCGCTGTGATTGGTCGATTGCGTTGTAAGTGTTGACGCTTGAGGGGGTGAGGAGCTCACTCCTCGTCAACTTTCACTTCAGCTGCTTGTCCCAGACAAGTTTCCATGCTTGTTTGTCCGTTACTGTCATTGAAAAGACTGTTTCAACACGGTGTTTTTGAGATTTTAGTGGATGTATGAGTACGTTTTTCAGAGGCTACCGATCGCCATGTGACCGAGTCACGTGACACCGGGAGCTACAAGTGCTTTATGAGGACCGACCTTTTTTCTTTTAAACGCAGTTAAAAAAGTTTCACAGTTCAACCGATTTTGCTCACATAATTTTGTTTTTGTGAGCCTGGGGTTCTAGAGTTTTGTCACGATAAGGGCTCTAGACCTTTCTGATTGATGTTTTTGGTCCGTTGTTAGACGTCTGTGAATGTTAGGAGCTGCAGCTTCGCTCACAGGTGACAACAGCGCCTCTATCCACAGTATTCTTGGGGGTGTCACTGTAGAAGCGAATGTGCATTGTACTTCCTGTCCGACACCGGAAGTGCCTGTATTCCATAGGCGGAGTATGGATCGCAGGTGTTTTTGAAAGTTATTTTCATTCATTTTATCGGAGCAAACACAGCTTTTGTTTAAACGGAACGTTTACTGAAATGTCCTACCGGGGTTCAGGTACCTGCTGTGCTGTTCGCGGCTGCACCAACAACCGGACCAAGCTAAATCTTTGGCTAAAACAACAGTGTTTTCAACACGGACCCAAAACAAAGAAAGAGTGTTCCTGCATCCTTCTCTATGGCTGTGTCTGCGTGATCAGGTAACATCTGTAATTTCTTTTTATTCAGGGAGGGTTTATTAATGAGAGTTTTGGATGATTTACTGTCTTAAAACGATAGATCTCAGAGGTATTTTTAGCCGAGCTGCTAACAAACCTTAGCCGAGAGGCCGGAGCAAACGCGTTCGCTATTTATGTAGTTTTAAATTATGTCTGCGCGATCAGGTAACATCTTTTTATTCGGGGAGGGTTTATTAATGAGAGTTTTGGAAGATTTACTGTCTTAAAACGATAGATCTCAGAGGTATTTTTAGCCGAGCTGCTAACAAACCTTAGCCGAGAGGCCGGAGCAAACGCGTTCGCTATTTATGTAGTTTTAAATTATGTCTGCGCGATCAGGTAACATCTTTTTATTCGGGGAGGGTTTATTAATGAGAGTTTTGGAAGATTTACTGTCTTAAAACGATAGATCTCAGACGCGACCGGTATTTTTAGCCGAGATAGCTGCTAACAAACCTTAGCCGAGAGGCCGGAGCAAACGCGTTCGCTATTTATGTAGTTTTAAATTATGTCTGCGCGATCAGGTAACATCTGTAATTTCTTTTTATTTGTCCCTCCTCTTTTAACAAAACGAGTGGTGTTCCCACATTTTTAATGAACTAAAACAACAAAGTTTGGACTGTCTTCAACTGTATTACTCGCATGTAAACAAACGGTGTTTCCGGTCAACCGGAAGTCGTGTGCACATTTCGCGCAAAGCATCATGGGGCGTAGGAATACTGTGGATAGCGGTCAGGAAGAGAAATTGCAGTCGCTGTGATAAACTTATCTAGCGTGGCACCCCCACCTGCTGGTTGCATTCCAATACAGTTTTGATACAATTCTATCTAACATTTCAACTTTCCTGTTTTTGAATAGAGTACATTTTGAAATGTTGAGGACACAGCACCCTTTCATTTGATTTTCACACATGATCAAATGTTGCAGGCAGGACAGCTACACAGAATTAATACAGACTTGTCTGCTTTTTGATAAAACTTGACACTTTTATCATAAATTCTGTGCAAAACAAGCTGTCTGTCCCTGTTTATTTTAAACTGAAAGATTAAAATAACACACATGAGGTATCTTTTGTCTTGATTTTCACAGAAATCACACAACGATGGCCGATTTTGTTGATCTTGTCACAGGTCGACAAGTTAATAAAAATCACTGATTTTTATACATCTTGGATGTTTTCTGAGTAGCTCATACACTTTGCATATTTGCACGCTGCGAAATCAGACCCACTTTACTTGATTTTTCACAGAGAATCAGTACAAAGATGGACGTTCAAACAGGTGCATCACCTGATAGGGCCTCCTCTTCTATCGCACCTAGATGGATGCGTGGGAGCCGTGTGTCTCTTGCCCGTGCTTATCGCAAAGTGGGAGAATCTGCTTCATCGTATGCTAATTACTTAGCTGCGGTGGACGTCCATCAGGATAAGTGGGAAAATCCCCTGTCGTTCTACGACAGGCTGATGTCTGTCTACTCCGGTGGCAAAACTGTCACTGGATTAGAGGAAGATGAGGAGTTTAAAAGTCTTTTCATTAAGAATCTTATGCCTTTTCAACAGAAATGTGTTCGTTTCAAGGTTGATTGCAAAAAAGATGCCATGGAAATGATAAAACAATACGCTGCGACAGTTTTTATGGAAGAGATACAACCTAGAATACCATTAGAGGTTTGTCCAGGTCAAAAGGTCACATCCCACTCGCAGACAATAGAAGAGGTTCCCTCTCCTACAGGGTGCGAGAGTAAACAGGATTGTCATGGTAACAAACAACAGATCAGTTCCACAAGCTGGAAAAGTGACTCATTTCGGTTCACAGGGAGTTCTGCTCCTATTGCACCTCAGGTTGAAAACCTTGAGATGAGCAGAGAACCACACAAGGTTGGTGTTCGCTCTCTAGGTGAACCAAGATGGTTCAGATCGAACCAAAAGAGTTCTCACCTAGGTCTCACAGTGGGTGAACATCGGGAGAAGTTGATGTCTGGGTGCCGTGACCCATTGAAAAGTGGTCTGTCCCGACATGTACCCCCGAGAAAAGGCCCTCCTGCCCCTGCACCTCAAGCTGCACAGTTCGAGACGTGCAAGGAGTCACACAAGCTCCAGATTAAGGGAACGACGCCTCCGCGTGCGGAAGTGACTGAGGTTGTAAGTTGTTTGTCAAATGATTTGAATGTTACAGTGGTTGACCAAGCTGACACAACGTGTGACGTTGTCCTTGATGATAACGCAAACAATGTTGTTCAAGCTGATGAAGCGATGCGAAGCACTGCCTTTTGCAACGACTCAGTGCACACAGTTGACGACAACAACGTCAACATTGACAAAGATGCTGACAGCAAACAACTTGCTGATGATCAGCGTCCTGAAAATCAAGATGCTGACAGCAAACAAATTGCTGAAAATCCACGTCCTGAAGGTCATGAGGCAGACAGCCATCATGATGCTGACAGCGACGAAGATTACACAGACAGAGTCACACGTACACAGAAACGTGTGAAAAAACCTAAACGGTTTCTGTGTAACTTTATAAAAAGGGGGATAGCTAAGAGAGCTTACCTGCCACTCACATTGGAAGGGGTCCTCGCGCAAGAAGCACTCCTGGTTTGCGGCTCAGACGTGTCTATCATGTCAGCCGAACTGTTTGAGGAGCTAAGGACCGCCGCTAACGATGTTGACAGGCAAATACCCTTTGTGAAAGACACTTATGGTGAGCAACAGGGCCCCGCAAAGACGAGAACAACCCTAATAGCCATGGTTCACATGCAGATTGGCGAAATGTCACTATACCACCCGGTGTATGTGTCTGAACGTGACTCACTCCAGACTCCATTTTTGGTTGGCCAAGATTTTATAAATCGCTTTGAAGCGATTATAAATTATGGATATCAGACAATGTGGGCCACAGTGAGCAGTCCACTGCCAATCGTGGTGCCTCCCCAAGGTCAGGACACTGACTGTCTAACAGCAGGTACCGCTGAGGTCACAAGGGAATCCCCAACCGAGTCCGCGTGCCCGGTAAGTGAACCTCCATATACAGGTGAGACAGAGGAGACTCAACAGTTGGACCAGACTCTGGCCCATCATGAGGACCTCCTCTGCGAGCTGACACCTTCAGCACTCACTGAGCACTACTTACCACCGGTAGAAGAAGGTGTGGAGATCCAAGGGTCACACACCGATGACGCTGTACTGTCCTATGGGACAGGTGATTCGGCATACGGCCAAGATTGCAGTGAAGTCTTGGTTCAAGGACATCCGAGTCCTGAAAGTGACAGTCTACAACACGCTGACAGTCACTTGGACTCCATTGTTACAGATTTTGAGGACCCCTCCTCAAACAAAAGGGGGGCAAACTTACACTTCCTACCACAGGTAGAGAACGGTGTAGAGGTCCAAGGATCCCACACCAACGACGCTGTACTGTCCACTGGGACAGGTAATTCAGCTATCAGCCATGCTTTCGATGAAACCTTGGTTCAAGAGCATTTGAATCTAGAACTACTCAGAAATGACATAGTTCTTACAGACTCAAAGAGCACCTCTTCAGTCATGAAGTAGGAAGACACACACCACAACGACAGTGACCCGTCGCAGTCTGACCTGTCAGACACACCTGCGACTGCGCCGACAGTTGTGACACGCCTGAATTACGCAGAAAGAGGTAAACGTACAGAGATACGTTGGCCGAAACCTGTATGGTTCCTGTACAAGGTTCCCAATAAACTGCGCGAACAGCTTAAACTAAACAAAGGCATCCTACCTCATGCCCATGGACGGACGTCCACACCTGTGTGCGTGGTCCCTCATGACCACAGGGGGGTGATGTTAGGTCATGCCCATGTCAAGGACAAAGATTTCAATAACCCCACAAACGACAAAGATCTCGCAAACTCAAAGACTTCATGGGAAAACAAGGTCGTCCAAGCACAAGATAGTAAATAAACTAAACAGTTTAAACTATTCTAGTTGTGAAAACAAATCATTCCAACTAGAACTTAGAAGGACATCCGAGTCCTGAAAGTGACAGTCTACAACACGCTGACAGTCACTTGGACTCCATTGTTACAGATTTTGAGGACCCCTCCTCAAACAAAAGGGGGGCAAACTTACACTTCCTACCACAGGTAGAGAACGGTGTAGAGGTCCAAGGATCCCACACCAACGACGCTGTACTGTCCACTGGGACAGGTAATTCAGCTATCAGCCATGCTTTCGATGAAACCTTGGTTCAAGAGCATTTGAATCTAGAACTACTCAGAAATGACATAGTTCTTACAGACTCAAAGAGCACCTCTTCAGTCATGAAGTAGGAAGACACACACCACAACGACAGTGACCCGTCGCAGTCTGACCTGTCAGACACACCTGCGACTGCGCCGACAGTTGTGACACGCCTGAATTACGCAGAAAGAGGTAAACGTACAGAGATACGTTGGCCGAAACCTGTATGGTTCCTGTACAAGGTTCCCAATAAACTGCGCGAACAGCTTAAACTAAACAAAGGCATCCTACCTCATGCCCATGGACGGACGTCCACACCTGTGTGCGTGGTCCCTCATGACCACAGGGGGGTGATGTTAGGTCATGCCCATGTCAAGGACAAAGATTTCAATAACCCCACAAACGACAAAGATCTCGCAAACTCAAAGACTTCATGGGAAAACAAGGTCGTCCAAGCACAAGATAGTAAATAAACTAAACAGTTTAAACTATTCTAGTTGCGAAAAGAAACCATTCCAACTAGAACTTAGAAACGCTAAGCATAAAACCCACAACAAAAACTAACCTTAACAACCGTTTAAATCTGCAGGATTTAATTGACATCGGTTATAAAGCTAAGAACTGTTTTTCTTGTGTGTGACACGTTGGAATCTGACGACCAGAGTGAGTTTGACGTAGTGAAACGTTGTTTTTAGTTGCTTAATTGCTACTTTTGTTGTTATTGAAGTTGTTATTGTTTTCTGAACACTCCCAGCCAAAAGAGGTTTTGATTGTTGATAAGTTGAAGACTTAAATGGATTTTAACTATGCCAACATGCTGTTCATTTTGTTAAAGATCTCAATCTTTGATGAGTCATTGTAGATTAATACTACTTAAGGTACTATAATCTACACTGATCTCCCAATCATTTAGGTAGAACCGATTCGATCGTTTCTATTCTAGATCTATTCATTTTGATGAGTCTCGCCATAGACTTCAAAATTTATAGGGAATACCAAATCTTGCGTCGTTCGTCTAAAAGACAACAGACATTTAGACCAAACTAGATTTCATTTTTATTTTAGTTTAACCTAAACTAAATAATGAATGGAGGAATAGTTTGAAAGAAGAGGCCTTCGTTACAGAAGCCCTCCACATTTCTATAGGTATAGATCCCTATATCTGATTTTTACAGCATTGATCCACCCCTTAATTGGTAATTGTAGCTGATCTAATCCATGATAGCTTACATACCAGGTGCATATAGGTAAGGCTTAATGTAGAATCCCAATCATAAGCCCACCTAAAACCACATAATTGCATGACACATTGAACCAGGGTGGCACCGACTGGAAGCCATCCAGCCTGCAACCTTCGATGTGGGGACCTGCTAATCCAACGTTGGTCTTCAACCTTCATCCAAGGGCCGCCTCCTCTGCTTCAATCGAGGGATCCCCTCTACATGCTGATTAAAATCCATTCTTGCTGATGAAATCAATAACCCCAATCGTTGTGGAAGTACCGTTGTGGATTATAAGACTTTGTTTCCAAGGGATCACAGACTCAGTTTTCCATGGGTTAACAGACTATGTTTCCAAAGGATTGTAAGCTTACCGCAATGGGATTACCTACGAACAGTATGGAATTTCCAAAAACATTATGGGAGTATAATTTTGAACTTTTTTTTTTTTTTTTTTTCCACTTGCTGGATTACATAGAGGTCAGAGACATTCGGTGGTATCCTTTCGTGTTGGAACTCATCCCCAAGGACAGGCGATGATTTCCAAAAAGGGGGACTGTAGGGATATAGCACTCTCATGTCCGTATGGGATGTGGGCCTCTCCACATCTCTCTGAAACTCTCAGTGTTAGACTTTCTTGAAGCTCTCAAGGACACTATTTTTGTTACAATTATTTTGAATTAATGGACACCAATTAATCAGATTGAACTTTCTCTTTAATGTGTGTTAATTCAGAATTGATCAACAGTATATTTTTGTCATTTAATGATGATTTACTAAGCTGGTATATTTTAAATATGCCAAAGTTAAGAGAACATCTCAGAATGATCTTGCTCTAAACTGTCTGCTCTGTGCAGAATAACTGTCTTAAAGTTGACTGAACAATCCGTCGTATTTGTTTGAAGTGTTTTTGGAATGAAGGAAAAGTGCTAGACATAGCTTGCTTTCTGTCTCCCGTCCTTTCTAAAAACAATGAATCTGTTCTCAAAACAAATTACATGGCTTGTTCACATGCACCTGCATCGTCTGACGCATGTTTCTCTATGTACTGTCTACCCTATCATGTGTCACTCAAACTCACTCACTTGCAAAGTCACACCCTCTCTAGGAGTATGACAACCAATCAGCAGGAAGTATGTGACTAAGTCACACCCCCTTCTTAAAGGGACACTTCCTGTTGATTAAAAAAGTGCAAAGGGAACCACAAGCTCAACCACAGTGAGTTCTCTGGGAGAATGAAAGATGCATAGATGTCTTTCTCCAAGCTGTTGTACGTCCGGCCATCAGTCAAAGGCCCACGTCTTCAGCGAGGCTTAAACAGCACGTCAGCTGTGAGCCACCTGAGTATCCCAGCTCCAAGCTGTGAACTCTTTCTGGAAGTTATCTTGAAACCAAACCGGAGCTGATAACATCACTCTGGGAGGCTGAAGCAGACCTCACGAGACCGTGGCAGGATGAAAGTAGTCGCCTATAAAACGTAGCAAGGCATGCGCGTCTGGCTTGACTAATTTACTGGAGTCGAGATAAGAAAATCTTCACAAAGGTAAACGTCGTTTCATCACGGTACGGATGTCCAGCCGAAACCGAACAGAGGATGAGCCACTCTGGTTAAACATCTCAAGATAAGATTCAACCATTTCCTTTCTTTAATCTTCCTCCTTAACTCCTTATGTTTATTTCTAAATGTAAACTGTAAGTTTGTGCCACAGAAATAAGTTAATATAAGACCCATTAACTTGTGTTCTGTTGTCTTATGTTTTAATCTGCTGAAAAGTTAGTTATAAGTTGTGATCGATCAATCTATGTAAATATGTTGTGATTGTAATTTGATGATTTTGTTATTAAATGACTCTGCCTTTGGTAGGTCAACATAATAACGTTTCCTGTCAAGTTACATTACATTCACTGAGCCACAGATTTATTGATTTAATCTGAAAAAGTTGAGAACCCGTATAACTGATGATAAATTTGTGTCAGTCTAAACCTGCTCAAATCTATCATCTAAATTATAGATAAGTCAGCAAACTGACGTATTTATCTATATTATTACAGAAGAATAGAATATATCTTTATTGACAGGGCACATGATTAAAATTACGCACACAAGATGGGCCGAGTGCACGAAGCCACAGTCGTGTCAGCACCGCCACAAAGGCAAACTCGAGACAGAATTAGCAGTTTTTCTCTCACCATCAGAGCTTCTGATGTGTTGTTGACATGTTGAAATCATTGATTTGCAGTGTGATGTAGAATTGAAGGACAAATTTGCCTCTGTGGGCTTGGAAACATTTTACAAGTATCTCTTACTACTATCCTAAACTGACAGCACTGGCTGCAAAAATGTCCATGTTTGGGACTACCTACCTGTGAGCAAGTTTTCACTAACAAACATTAATAAAACAGCTACGCTCGAAGCTCAATTTATGGGTTCACAGTTGCTTCCTAGATGTGGAAAATGGATTTAAAATTCATTCATTTCTAAATTTTGATGCATTTTTAACATGCAGGAAAGGGTTTTAACAAAACTGTTTTTTTTTTATGTCCAGAGGCCCAGATTTAGCTTTTTTAGATTTTTCTACCTGGATTATTGAGCATGCATCAGGGTATTTAACAAAACAGTTTGTTGAATAAATGTTTTAAAACGTGCAATCACTGATCAGTTTTTTAATGTGTAATGCACTTAAATGTTAAACTGAGTAAAAGTGTAAAAGGACAATTAATTTAATGTTAATATTTTTATAATTTATTTATTCTTTGCACTAATACAAAGAAAAAAAGTGGACTTTTGGAATGAGTATTCTGGTCTGGCCCCCTTGAGATCAGATTAAGCTGTATGCGGCCCCCAGATCAAAATGAGTTTGACACCCCTGGACTAATAGTTATATACCTGGAACAACAGGCCAAAATGAACGAGCCCATATTTTTACTTTGAATAAATGAGCCACTGAGTTTAACAATTTCAAATTGACAATTTAGGAGGGCATCTCGCGGTGCCGTTTAGACATGAAAATATACACGATACATAAATAAATCCAACGAGAGGGCAGATCTTAGATGGCTCAAGGAATTGGCTAATTATCATAGACTGTATACTAGCAAGGGGGTCTTAGAAAACAGTAAATTATATTTTCTAAAATAAAAGTAGGCTACAGTATTTTTTGGTTTCAGGGTAAATTGATTATTTCACTTTTAGGTAAACTAATGTTTTGGATCTGTTGTGCAGATCAGATTAAAAGATGCCTCCGTCGAAGGATCCATAATAAAGCTTGTTAACAGAAAATTAATTTGATCCTGGTCTGTTAATGATTTTTTAATTTTTTAAATAGCCTCCTTGGACGGTGTTGGTGGAACAGCAAGAGTGAGTCTTATGAATCCCACCTCATCCTTACAGAACACTTAATGGTAAAACATGCATTAAAGCTTCAGTATGTAGCTTTTTTTATGAACATATTTCTTCACTCTGTCACTACCTCCTGACAGACTGATGTTAGCCAGGTAATCTCTGAAAAAAAATTAAAAAAAATATTGTCCCCTTGCTTCTCCAGGTGGTAAATAAGCATTTCTAAAAAGAAAAGGTGACCCGCCATTTTCCAGCCAATAAAAACAGAGTTTGTAACCAGCCAATAAAAACAGAGCTTGAATTTGAATCAGCCAATAAAAACAGAGCTTGAATTTGAAATTCAACAGACCACAAGGGGGCAGAGCCACATATGGCTCTGAGGGGGAGGGATCAGAATGCTTTGCCTGTTGAAAATATTTCTAAGTGCTGCAGTTCTACAGAAACTGCATACTGAACCTTTAAGATAGGCCTCTGCCAAACACATGCAGCATCTGACTTTTGAATCTTAGCTACTATGGTTATTGATCAGATCGGATCAGAATTAATATGAAGGTGTGTCCAGAACTGGCTCATGGTGACTTCACTGTGAACAACAACAACATGGCTGGACTCATATGCAACCTTGCTCAAAGAACTTTTGAGGGGCTTACGCAAGGAACGACTGAAAACAATAAAGGCACAAAAAGGAGGGCAGTGCACTGGACTGTCATCAAATAACAAAAGACTGTCCACAGAAACTTTCAGCCGAGCAGAGACAGGGAATTTGTCAAAGAACTGTCGGAACATGGTCATCAGACACAAATGGCCAGAATATACGGTCCGGATTTGGGGGATCCTGACGAGAATCAGAACCCAGTGAACGTCTCACAGGGGTCTGGAACAAGAGAAGGCTGAACACGTTCTCCAAACAGACAAGAGAACAAATTGTCCTAAAGTCACCCATACCAGCAAATGCCGCACCCCATATTGATGTGAGAGGTTCTGTCAATGACTTTGGTATCTGGGGTCAAATCTACAGTTGCTATGATGCATTTTTTAAATGAAACACATAGGCACATTTAGGGCCTGCCAGCACGGGCTTCATAATTCTTAGTTATATTGTGCTCAGGTGGATCTGACGACTTGCTTTTTCTGGTTCCTGTAACTCTGTGGTGAAGCTTAAGGAAAGCAAGGGAAATGATCCCAGCTCCTGACCCTAAAACGAGTTAACTTTTATATTTTTGTTTTTGCAGGTTAAAATTTGTGTCTCCACAAACATTCAGAGTCAGAGTCAGAGAGAGTCAGAGAGTCTTTATTGTCATTTGCACCGCATGTGGTACATGAGATGAAAACGAGATTATGTACACGAGGTCCCAGTTACATCCAACAACAAATGAAAGAGAAAAACAGTAATAACATCGAGAACTAACTAAGAAAAACATCAACTAGTAATACACTAAGCCTAATATAGTGGGAATAAACAGCAGCACGAACATGAGTTTGTATGAGCAGATGGTCACAGATGAACACAGCAACAAGAAAACATATCAGCATCAGCATGATGTGATATTTTGCAGTGTTTATTTTAATTTTATTTTTATTTATTCATGAGTCTAACAGCCTCAGGGTAGAAGCTGTTCCTCAGTCTAGTGGTTCTACACTTGATGCTCCTCAACCTCCGTCCTGAGGGGAGTGGGGCAAAGAGTGAGTGTGCTGGATGAGTGAGGTCTTTCATGATACAGGTGGCTCTTTTCCTGCATCTAGAGGTGTAAATGTCTGTGATGGTGGGGAGACTGACTCCAACAGACTTCTGTGCAGCCTTCACCACTCTCTGCAGAGCTTTCCTCTCTTCAACTGTGCAGCCTCCATGCCACACGTTGATGCTGGAGCACAGGATGCTCTCCACTGCACACCTGTAG
>JBBPBX010073564.1:0-10944 GCA_038048925.1 Garcialebias charrua
ATATCCAAAATCTGTTTTATGTCTTTACCCGAACAGAAAAATGTGGTGTCATCGGCAAAAAGAACACATTTAAGAAGTCCTGACACATTTACCAAGTCATTCACATATAAAATAAATAACTTTGGTCCAAGCACAGAGCCCTGAGGAACTCCACAAGTGATATCACGGAGGTCAGATCTAACATCATTTATTTGCACAAACTGTTTCCCTTATCTTTCAAATAGCTAGATACCCACTGTAATGCTGGTCCTCTAATACCATATTTATTTAGTTTTTCAAGGAGAATGGTGTGGTCAATGGTATCAAATGCTTTTTTTAGATCAACAAAAACACTAACACAGTACTGTTTATGATCGACAGCATTAGTTATTTGTTCCATTAAATCCATGAGAGCCATTGACGTAGAGTTTTTTTCTCTAAACCCATACTGACTGCTACTTAAAATATTTTGTTTATCAATAAATTGATCCAATCTGGTCACAAATAGTTTTTCTAGAATTTTTGAGAACTGTGGTAATAAGGATATTGGCCTATAATTATTGAATACACATTTATCACCATTTTTAAAAAGAGGAATTACCTTTGCTACTTTCATGTTATCTGGAAATATTCCTGTTGAAAAAGATAAATTGCATATATATGTAAACGGTTCAATAACATAACTTATTATTTCTTTTACGAACATCATATCCATGTCCACCCAGTCTTTTGATCTCTTGTCTGAGAGATTTTTTACCATTTTCATAATTTCCTCTTTGTTAGTTCCACTAAGAAAAATACTGTTGGTGCAACTTTTAATTGAATGACACACCTTATTATCTACTTTTGGTATTTTAGCTGCAAGGCTTGATCCAATATTTACAAAATATTGATTAAATTCATTTACGATATCATTCTCATCATGTATTTCTTTGTCATCTTTCACAAAATATTTTGCAATGTTCGTTTTTGCTTTATGACTTTTTAGAACATCATTTATTACTCGCCATGTTGTTTTAGTGTCACCATTGCTCTTGTTTAATAAATCACTATAGTATTCTTTCTTGCATCTTCTTATAATCATTACCAATTTATTTTTATATTTTTTATATTTTTCTTCAGCTTGTTGTGTTCTCGTTTTTAAGAAACATAAATACAAGTTATTTTTTTTTTTACAAGCATTTCTCAACCCTTTAGTCATCCAAGGTTGGTCAACAATATTTCTTTTTCTACGATTTCTTTGCACACAATTCTTTTCATACAGAGCTTCTAAAATATTCATAAATTCATCATGAAGATGTGGTGGTGCTGATTGTGTGGAGTCTGCATAAACCTGCTGAACGACTGCTTAAACCTGTTGAACGACTGCTTAAACCTGCTCAACGACTGCTTAAACCTGCTGAATGACTGCTTAAACCTGCTGAACGACTGCTTAAACCTGCTGAATGACTGCTTAAACCTGCTGAATGACTGCTGAAATCTGCTGAACGACTGCTGAAACCTGCTGAACGACTGCTTAAACCTGCTGAACGACTGCTTAAACCTGCTGAACGACTGCTGAAATCTGCTGAACGACTGCTTAAACCTGCTGAATGACTGCTTAAACCTGCTGAATGACTGCTTAAACCTGCTGAACGACTGCTTAAACCTGCTGAATGACTGCTTAAACCTGCTGAATGACTGCTTAAACCTGCTGAATGACTGCTTAAACCTGCTGAACGACTGCTTAAACCTGCTGAATGACTGCTTAAACCTGCTGAATGACTGCTTAAATCTGCTGAACGACTGCTTAAACCTGCTGAACGACTGCTTAAACCTGCTGAATGACTGCTTAAACCTGCTGAACGACTGCTGAAATCTGCTGAACGACTGCTTAAACCTGCTGAATGACTGCTTAAACCTGCTGAATGACTGCTTAAACCTGCTGAACGACTGCTTAAACCTGCTGAACGACTGCTTAAACCTGCTGAATGACTGCTTAAACCTGCTGAACGACTGCTGAAATCTGCTGAACGACTGCTTAAACCTGCTGAACGACTGCTTAAACCTGCTGAACGACTGCTGAAACCTGCTGAACGACTGCTTAAACCTGCTGAATGACTGCTTAAACCTGCTGAACGACTGCTTAAACCTGCTGAACGACTGCTTAAACCTGCTGAACGACTGCTTAAACCTGCTGAACGACTGCTTAAACCTGCTGAATGACTGCTTAAACCTGCTGAACGACTGCTTAAACCTGCTGAATGACTGCTTAAACCTGCTGAATGACTGCTTAAACCTGCTGAACGACTGCTGAAATCTGCTGAACGACTGCTTAAACCTGCTGAACGACTGCTTAAACCTGCTGAACGACTGCTTAAACCTGCTGAACGACTGCTTAAATGCTGAACACTGCTTAAACCTGCTGAACGACTGCTTAAACCTGCTGAATGACTGCTTAAACCTGCTGAACGACTGCTTAAACCTGCTGAATGACTGCTGAAATCTGCTGAATGACTGCTTAAACCTGCTGAACGACTGCTGAAATCTGCTGAACGACTGCTTAAACCTGCTGAACGACTGCTTAAACCTGCTGAACGACTGCTTAAACCTGCTGAACGACTGCTTAAACCTGCTGAACGACTGCTTAAACCTGCTGAACGACTGCTTAAACCTGCTGAACGACTGCTTAAACCTGCTGAACGACTGCTTAAACCTGCTGAACGACTGCTTAAACCTGCTGAACGACTGCTTAAACCTGCTGAACGACTGCTTAAACCTGCTGAAGACTGCTTAAACCTGCTGAACGACTGCTTAAACCTGCTGAATGACTGCTTAAACCTGCTGAACGACTGCTTAAACCTGCTGAACGACTGCTTAAACCTGCTGAACGACTGCTTAAACCTGCTGAATGACTGCTTAAACCTGCTGAACGACTGCTTAAACCTGCTGAACGACTGCTTAAACCTGCTGAACGACTGCTTAAACCTGCTGAATGACTGCTTAAACCTGCTGAACGACTGCTTAAACCTGCTGAACGACTGCTTAAACCTGCTGAACGACTGCTTAAACCTGCTGAACGACTGCTGAAATCTGCTGAACGACTGCTTAAACCTGCTGAACGACTGCTTAAACCTGCTGAACGACTGCTTAAACCTGCTGAACGACTGCTGAAACCTGCTGAACGACTGCTTAAACCTGCTGAACGACTGCTTAAACCTGCTGAATGACTGCTTAAACCTGCTGAACGACTGCTGAAATCTGCTGAACGACTGCTGAAATCTACTGAACGACTGCTGAAATCTACTGAACGACTGCTGAAATCTGCTGAACGACTGCTGAAATCTGCTGAACGATTGCTTAAATTTGCTGAACGACTGCTTAGACCTGCTGAATGACTGCTTAGACCTGCTGAATGACTGCTTAAACCTGCCGAATCACTGCTGAAATCTGCTGAATGACTGCTTAAACCTGCTGAATGACTGCTGAAATCTGCTGAGCGACTGCTTAAACCTGCTGAACGACTGCTTAAACCTGCTGAATGACTGCTTAAACCTGCTGAACGACTGCTTAAACCTGCTGAACGACTGCTTAAACCTGCTGAACGACTGCTTAAAACTGCTGAACGACTGCTGAAATCTGCTGAACGACTGCTTAAACCTGCTGAATGACTGCTTAAACCTGCTGAATGACTGCTTAAACCTGCTGAACGACTGCTGAAATCTGCTGAACGACTGCTTAAACCTGCTGAACGACTGCTGAAATCTGCTGAACGACTGCTTAAACCTGCTGAACGACTGCTTAAACCTGCTGAACGACTGCTTAAACCTGCTGAACGACTGCTTAAACCTGCTGAACGACTGCTTAAACCTGCTGAACGACTGCTTAAACCTGCTGAACGACTGCTTAAACCTGCTGAATGACTGCTTAAACCTGCTGAATGACTGCTGAAATCTGCTGAACGACTGCTTAAACCTGCTGAATGACTGCTTAAACCTGCTGAACGACTGCTGAAATCTGCTGAACGACTGCTTAAACCTGCTGAATGACTGCTTAAACCTGCTGAACGACTGCTGAAATCTGCTGAACGACTGCTAAAATCTGCTGAACGATTGCTTAAATTTGCTGAACGACTGCTTAGACCTGCTGAATGACTGCTTAGACCTGCTGAACGACTACTGAAATCTGCTGAACGACTGCTGAAATCTGCTGAACGATTGCTTAAATTTGCTGAACGACTGCTTAGACCTGCTGAAGACTGCTTAGACCTGCTGAATGACTGCTTAGACCTGCTGAATGACTGCTTAAACCTGCTGAAACACTGCTGAAATCTGCTGAATGACTGCTTAAACCTGCTGAATGACTGCTGAAATCTGCTGAACGACTGCTTAAACCTGCTGAACGACTGCTTAAACCTGCTGAACGACTGCTTAAACCTGCTGAACGACTGCTTAAACCTGCTGAACGACTGCTGAAATCTGCTGAACGACTGCTTAAACCTGCTGAACGACTGCTTAAACCTGCTGAACGACTGCTTAAACCTGCTGAACGACTGCTTAAACCTGCTGAAAGACTGCTTAAACCTGCTGAAGACTGCTTAAACCTGCTGAATGACTGCTTAAACCTGCTGAACGACTGCTTAAACCTGCTGAACGACTGCTTAAACCTGCTGAACGACTGCTTAAACCTGCTGAACGACTGCTTAAACCTGCTGAACGACTGCTTAAACCTGCTGAAGACTGCTTAAACCTGCTGAAAGACTGCTTAAACCTGCTGAATGACTGCTTAAACCTGCTGAACGACTGCTTAAACCTGCTGAACGACTGCTTAAACCTGCTGAACGACTGCTAAACCGCTGAAATCTGTTGAACGACTGCTTAAACCTGCTGAACGACTGCTGAAATCTGCTGAACGACTGCTTAAACCTGCTGAACGACTGCTTAAACCTGCTGAATGACTGCTTAAACCTGCTGAACGACTGCTTAAACCTGCTGAACGACTGCTTAAACCTGCTGAATGACTGCTTAAACCTGCTGAACGACTGCTGAAATCTGCTGAACGACTGCTTAAACCTGCTGAATGACTGCTTAAACCTGCTGAATGACTGCTTAAACCTGCTGAACGACTGCTGAAATCTGCTGAACGACTGCTTAAACCTGCTGAACGACTGCTTAAACCTGCTGAACGACTGCTTAAACCTGCTGAACGACTGCTGAAACCTGCTGAACGACTGCTTAAACCTGCTGAACGACTGCTTAAACCTGCTGAACGACTGCTTAAACCTGCTGAACGACTGCTTAAACCTGCTGAATGACTGCTTAAACCTGCTGAACGACTGCTTAAACCTGCTGAACGACTGCTGAAATCTGCTGAACGACTGCTTAAACCTGCTGAATGACTGCTTAAACCTGCTGAACGACTGCTGAAACCTGCTGAACGACTGCTTAAACCTGCTGAATGACTGCTTAAACCTGCTGAACGACTGCTGAAACCTGCTGAAAGACTGCTGAAACCTGCTGAAAGACTGCTTAAACCTGCTGAAAGACTGCTTAAACCTGCTGAAAGACTGCTTAAACCTGCTGAACGACTACTGAAATCTGCTGAACGACTGCTGAAATCTGCTGAACGACTGCTGAAACCTGCTGAACGACTGCTTAAACCTGCTGAAGACTGCTTAAACCTGCTGAATGACTGCTGAAACCTGCTGAACGACTGCTTAAACCTGCTGAACACTGCTGAAACCTGCTGAATGACTGCTGAAACCTGCTGAACGACTGCTGAAATCTGCTGAACGAATGCTTAAACCTGCTGAACGACTGCTTAAACCTGCTGAACGACTGCTTAAACCTGCTGAACGACTGCTGAAACCTGCTGAACGACTGCTGAAACCTGCTGAACGACTGCTTAAACCTGCTGAAGACTGCTGAAACCTGCTGAACGACTGCTTAAACCTGCTGAACGACTGCTTAAACCTGCTGAAAGACTGCTTAAACCTGCTGAAAGACTGCTTAAACCTGCTGAAAGACTGCTTAAACCTGCTAAACGACTGCTGAAACCTGCTGAACGACTGCTTAAACCTGCTGAACGACTGCTTAAACCTGCTGAACGACTGCTTAAACCTGCTGAACGACTGCTTAAACCTGCTGAAAGACTGCTTAAACCTGCTGAAAGACTGCTTAAACCTGCTGAACGACTGCTTAAACCTGCTGAATGACTGCTTAAACCTGCTGAAAAACTGCTGAAACCTGCTGAAAAACTGCTTAAACCTGCTGAAAGACTGCTTAAACCTGCTGAAAGACTGCTTAAACCTGCTGAATGACTGCTGAAACCTGCTGAATGACTGCTGAAACCTGCTGAATGACTGCTGAAACCTGCTGAATGACTGCTTAAACCTGCTGAAAGACTGCTTAAACCTGCTGAATGACTGCTGAAACCTGCTGAACGACTGCTGAAACCTGCTGAACGACTGCTTAAACCTGCTGAACGACTGCTTAAACCTGCTGAATGACTGCTTAAACCTGCTGAATGACTGCTTAAACCTGCTGAATGACTGCTGAAATCTGCTGAATTACTGCTGAAACCTGCTGAATGACTGCTTAAACCTGCTGAAAGACTGCTTAAACCTGCTGAATGACTGCTGAAACCTGCTGAACGACTGCTTAAACCTGCTGAACGACTGCTTAAACCTGCTGAATGACTGCTGAAACCTGCTGAACGACTGCTGAAATCTGCTGAACGAATGCTTAAACCTGCTGAATGACTGCTTAAACCTGCTGAATGACTGCTTAAACCTGCTGAATGACTGCTTAAACCTGCTGAATGACTGCTGAAATCTGCTGAATTACTGCTGAAACCTGCTGAATGACTGCTTAAACCTGCTGAAGACTGTTGAAACCTGCTGAACGACTGCGTAAACCTGCTGAAAGACTGTTTAAACCTGCTGAATGACTGCTGAAATCTGCTGAATTACTGCTGAAACCTGCTGAAT
The DNA here is from genome assembly GCA_038048925.1 of Garcialebias charrua. Taxonomy (NCBI): domain Eukaryota; kingdom Metazoa; phylum Chordata; class Actinopteri; order Cyprinodontiformes; family Rivulidae; genus Garcialebias; species Garcialebias charrua. Next base: position 6,947 of record JBBPBX010073564.1, read on the forward strand.
GACTGCTTAAACCTGCTGAAGACTGTTGAAACCTGCTGAACGACTGCTTAAACCTGCTGAAAGACTGTTTAAACCTGCTGAAAGACTGCTTAAACCTGCTGAAAGACTGCTTAAACCTGCTGAATGACTGCTTAAACCTGCTGAACGACTGCTTAAACCTGCTGAACGACTGCTTAAACCTGCTGAATGACTGCTTAAACCTGCTGAACGACTGCTTAAACCTGCTTAGTGACTGCTTAAACCTGCTGAACGACTGCTTAAACCTGCTGAATGACTGCTTAAACCTGCTGAACAACTGCTGAAATCTGCTGAACAATTGCTTAAACCTGCTGAATGACTGCTTAAACCTGCTGAATGACTGCTTAAACCTGCTGAATGACTTCTTAAACCTGCTGAATGACTGCTTAAACCTGCTGAATGACTGCTTAAACCTGCTGAATGACTGCTTAAACCTGCTGAATGACTACTTAAACTTGCTGAAAGACTGCTTAAACCTGCTGAATGACTGCTTAAACCTGCTGAATGACTACTTAAACTTGCTGAAAGACTGCTTAAACCTGCTGAATGACTGCTGAAATCTGATGAACGACTGCTTAAACCTGTTGAACGACTGCTTAAACCTGCTGAACGACTGCTGAAATCTGCTGAACGACTGCTTAAACCTGCTGAATGACTGCTTAAACCTGCTGAATGACTGCTTAAACCTGCTGAATGACTGCTTAAACCTGCTGATGACTGCTTAAACCTGCTGAACGACTGCTGAAATCTGTTGAACGACTGCTTAAACCTGCTGAATGACTGCTTAAACCTACTGAAAGACTGCTTAAACCTGCTGAAAGACTGCTTAAATCTGCTGAACGACTGCTGAAATCTGCTGAACGACTGCTTAAACCTGCTGAACGACTGCTTAAACCTGCTGAACGACTGCTTAAACCTGCTGAACGACTGCTTAAACCTGCTAAACGATTGCTTAAACCTGCTGAAAGACTGCTTAAACCTGCTGAAAGACTGCTTAAACCTGCTGAATGACTGCTGAAATCTGCTGACCTGCCTAAACCTGCTGAACTGCTTAAACCTGCTGAATGACTGCCTAAACCTGAGATGTATCTATTAAAGCTAAAAGAAGTAAAAACCTAGCTACAAAGCAAAAGTAGCAAATCTACATGTAACAAAGGCTCGCTAAATGTAGCAAAAAGCTAGCTAAAGCAGGAAGTCTCTAGTTAGGAGCTAGAGGAGCAAAACACAAGCGTAAAGCAAAAGGCTAGGTAAAGCTAAAAGCCTGATATTTCAAAGTCAAAGTCAAAGTCAAAGTCAACTTTATTGTCAGATCTGCAATATGTACTGTACAGGACATACACAGGACCGAAATTGCGTTTCTCTCAGTCCCTCGGTGCAACAGTAAACATCTAAACATTGAAACACTGAAACATATAATAATAGACATAAGCATAAAATAGTAAAACTAACACTGTCCTGAGTTTTTGCATAGTGGTATAAGAGTATGAAAATTTACACCAACTCTAAAACTAAAACATTAAACATTTAATGAACATAATACTGTCCTGAGTTTTTGCATACTAGTATAAAAAAAAGAGTATAAAAAGTATAACTAAAATAAACTAAAGGTTTCTAGCATTGACATTTGCAAAGTGGCAAAGCAGCGTATGAGTTAATGTACACAGTATATGTATGAGGTAGTAGTTGATGTTGTTATAGAGGCAAAAAGTGGCATATGCAGTAAGGCACATTGGGCATCCCTAAGTAAGACCGTTCAGAGCACACTGTATATGTATCAGCAGTGGTGTAGATATTAGAGTAGTGTAAATGTAAACAGTAGTAATTACATGTAAGCAGTAGTAATAAAAGTAAACAGTATTAATAAATGTAAACAGAGAATGTAAACAGTATTATGATTATAGGCAGTGATGTAATACAAACATTAGTGCAAGTATGAGAAGTAGTGCAAACTGTATGAGCACATGACCGAGAGTTTAGTGAATAACCCGTTTGATGACACAGAGTCCAGTGTTAAAATCTTTGTGTTGTGTGGTAATGTGTGAGAAAGTTTTAGTGTTAAGGCAGTTCAAATGGGAGGGGGGGCAGAGCAGGCAGAGTGTTTAGCATTCTGACTGCCTGATGAACAGAGCTGTCTCTCAGTCTGCTGGTTCGAGCCTGGAGACTCCTCAGTCTCCTCCCTGATGGCAGCAGTCTGAAGCAGCTGTGTAGTGGGTGTGTGGGATCACCTGCCATGCAGTGGGCTTTCCGAGTGAGGCGTTTGCTGTGTAAGTCCTGCAGTGAGGGCAAGGAGGTGCCCACGATCTTCTCAGCTGCTCTCACGATGCGCTGGAGGCTCTTGCGGCAGGATGCAGTACATGCACCAAACCACACAGTGATGCAGCTGGTCAGGACACTTTCTATGGCACCCCTGTAGAAGGTGCACATGATGGGGGTTGAAGCTCCAGCCCTTTTCAGCTTGCGGAGAAAGTAGAGGCGCTGGTGAGCCTTCTTGGCCAGTGCTGCAGTGTTCCTGCTCCAGGACAGGTCCTTTGAGACGTGCACTCCCAGGAACTTGGTGCTGTCCACTCTCTCCACTGCGGTGCTGTTGATGGTCAGAGGGGCATGTTGTGCATCCCTCTTCCTGAAGTCCACAACAATCTCCTTTGTCTTCTCCACGTTGAGAGTGAGATTGTTGTGTCCGCACCACAAGGCCAGGCGGCTCACCTGTACGTTTTCTGTACGTATTTTCTGTACGTCTCACAGCTAAACGTTATGGAGACAACAAGTCTCTGTCCCACCCTGTCCATCCTTGTCCCTCTGACCCGTCCTGTCCACTGCCTGTTGCTAATTTTTATTTTCTCTTAAGACGTAACCCTGAGGACAGATTGTTAATGTCTGACCTTTGACCTCTGGGCCTCCCTGCCTGCTTCTGTAATGACTCATCCAGCATTAGTCCTCTCCCCCCCCCCTCCTCCTCCTCCTCCTCTGGTCTGGTCTTCCTCCTCTCCTGTGTTTCTGTTTGTTTTGAGCTCTTCTGGACTTTAGTCCTGTAAGTCCTGAGTCATGTTTATGTTGCTGGAACCAGAATACTGCTGAATCAGCATTTACTCTTCTCACACACATTAGTCCCATAAAGTCCCTGATCTGGGGGCCCATGTATAAATCCCTGATCTGGGGCCCATGTATAAATCCCTGATCTGGGGGCCCATGTATAAATCCCTGATCTGGGGCCCATGTATAAATCCCTGATCTGGGAGCCATGTATAAATCCCTGATCTGGGGGCCCATGTATAAATCCCTGATCTGGGGGCCCATGTATAAATCCCTGATCTGGGAGCCCATGTATAAATCCCTGATCTGGGGCCCATGTATAAATCCCTGATCTGGGGCCCATGTATAAATCCCTGATCTGGGGCCCATGTATAAATCCCTGATCTGGGGCCCATGTATAAATCCCTGATCTGGGGCCCATGTATAAATCCCTGATCTGGGGGCCCATGTATAAATCCCTGATCTGGGGCCCATGTATAAATCCCTGATCTGGGGCCCATGTATAAATCCCTGATCTGGGGCCCATGTATAAATCCCTGATCTGGGGGCCCATGTATAAATCCCTGATCTGGGGCCCATGTATAAATCCCTGATCTGGGGGCCCATGTATAAATCCCTGATCTGGGGCCCATGTATAAATCCCTGATCTGGGGCCCATGTATAAATCCCTGATCTGGGGGCCCATGTATAAATCCCTGATCTGGGGCCCATGTATAAATCCCTGATCTGGGGCCCATGTATAAATCCCTGATCTGGGGGCCCATGTATAAATCCCTGATCTGGGGGCCCATGTATAAATCCCTGATCTGGGGCCCATGTATAAATCCCTGATCTGGGGCCCATGTATAAATCCCTGATCTGGGGGCCCATGTATAAATCCCTGATCTGGGGCCCATGTATAAATCCCTTATCTGGGGCCCATGTATAAATCCCTGATCTGGGGGCCCATG